>WHYT01015084.1:0-10783 GCA_009806455.1 Tetrax tetrax | reverse complement strand
AATATAAAAAAAAAAAAAAAAAAAAAAAAAAAATAAAGGAATAGTGACTCAGGCGGTGGTACCCTGCCATTTGGTGGTGACGGAGTGGCTGCTTGGGGTTAGGCTTTCGGGGTGGATTTTCCCCCGGTCTATAATAACACCTCGGGGTGTTGCCGAAGGCAACGAGCTGGGGTAGAGGCAAATACCTGAGGAAATGTGTTGCTGGGCACAGCCACTTTCTCTGCCATGCGAGGCAGGGCTGGGGAGCAAGGATGCTTTAAAGGGGGGCACCTGAGAGCCCCCCCAGCCCCAGGATGTGCTGGATTGTCACCAGGGTGGAGAAGGACCTCAGCACCTCGTTGGGAAGGGTTGAGATGGATGAGCCTTGGCTGTTCTTTGGGGTCTTAACAAGTCCTGCAGCCCCCAGGCCAAAACCCTGTCCCCGTGGGCTGGGGGGTGGAGGGAGGGACCCTGGGGACTCAGCCCTGCACCCCACGGGGCCCATCATCCCCTCCCCAGCTCCTGGCTGACTCAGCCGGACGGGATTCCCACAGTTTCCGTCAGGTGCTGCCTGGAGTAAATGGGGAAGAGGTTTCACAAGCCCCAGTAATTAATGCTAATTACAGAGCAGCAACATGGGAATCATTTCTTCCCCAGGTGTCCTTCCAAAAATGGCTTTCTGCAGGTGTGGCACCATCCTTTGCTTGTCATTAGGCACTGCTCCGCCTCGGAGAAGGTGAAACCTTCGAAGGCTGGGACTGTGGGAACAGCATGACGGAGGACGGTCCCCGCGGTCCCTGCGGGCGTCCGGCCCGGCTGCGGCTGCTGGCAACCAGGTTTGGCTGGAGGGCAGGGCTGGCAGGACCTTGGGTCAAGACAACCCATGGGGAAAAATACTATCTGACCTCTTGAGCAAGACAACTGCTCCTGGCAGCCACTGGTAGAAAAATAAAATCATGCAGAAGGGGCTCAGAGTCCTTTTTTTAATGGCTGGAGGAACAGTGAGATCCTCCCAGGAGCAGGAGCTCATACCAAGAGGGGCTGAGCTTCTCTGAGGCTTGAAAAAGACAGGGTGAGGGGGTTTAAAAAACTTTTTTTTGTCATTGTTTTTCTTCTCACTGAGCTGGCCATGCTCAAACCAGCCAGGTGTGAAATGTTGGAAATAAAGCAAAGTGGAGGTGGGCTGGGAGACCTGAGCTCCAAACCCAGCTGTGATGGGCTGGAATAAGCCTCACCTGCCTTAAAAACGTGCTGAGCAGCCCCAGTGCTTGGGCTGCAGGGAACTTCCCCTTCCCCTTATCTGCTTGGAGAAAAGAAGTCAGTGGAGACACAGATGGACAAGGGGAAGGGACCACCTTGTCCTCTGTGGCCACCGTGACCGATGGCAGAAATCCTGGGCCGAACCGTCAGCGGCAGAGACGCGGGCTAGAGGTGAGGAAACCCTTCCCATGCAGGCTGTGGGGTCTCCATCCTCGGGGCCTCATTTTCTGTGATTTTTTTTTTTTTCTGCAAGATTGAGCAAGAGGAAGCAGTGTGGAGGTGATCCAGTGATGCAGGACAACAGCCAACTGCTGGTGTTGGCATTATCTTTAATGGTGAAAATCATCCGCCCCGGACAGCAAAGTGCTGGACGGCGGCAGGGATCGATCGCTCTGCTGGTCTCCCACAGCCCCATTTTGTTGTTTAAAATCGGGCTTAGAATTACAGGATTTAGGTCTCTACCCAACAGGGATGGTTGTGTCCTATTTAACTTAAGCCTCTGGACTTTTGAGGCAGAGGGAGATGAAGGGACCAGTGCTTCCCTATTTGAAGAAGAGTGTATCCCATGCTGGAAACATGTCTTATTATTTAGGAGTGGAAACAATTTCAAAAGACTCAGTTGAAGCTTCACAACAGAGGAAATCAGACGGGATTAAATCCACCTGCAGCCAGTTTCCAGCTTATTTCCATACTTTTCCAGGAGGAAATGCTCCCATGTCCAGGGGCTGTGGGTGCTGCGATTCCCCGGCCAGCCGGGGTGGGGACCCTGTGACAGAGCGGGGCTGGCGGGCGAAGCTTCATCCCCACTGGGCTGGCGAGCTCGGAAACCGGTCCGGCGGAGGAGAAACCCATCTCCTCTGCAGGCTGAGAGAGAGCTGTAGGGAGGCGGCTGTCTGCGTGGTTTTCAAATAATCGTGACTTTGCTGAGATTATTTCTTTTTGATGTGTGTAGACTTCTCCCTCTGCCTTTCCCCTTGCAGCAAGGGCAGTCGCTGCATGTATCCCAACGGACGGGTCTTCTCCCAGTGCTCGGTCCTTGCTCCCACCTGAAGGTGGGGAGGAAACGGGCAACGCCAAAACCAGCGCTCCTGTGTGCAAGCCAATTCCCCCAAGGATGGTTGCTTTAATGAGATGTCACAGCTAACGAGTCTGCTGGCAGAGCACTCACGGAGAAACGTGCTGGGAAATGGTAACGCAGCAAATCTTGGCATTGGGATCGCTCAGCTTTCCGGGCTGCCTGCGCCATCCTGGAGATGTGAATCCGTGGGAGCAGCTGGGTGAAAGACTTTGCTCTCCACCCCAGCATCAGCCAGGAGCAGCTTGTGGACGCTCGCTGCCAGGATGTGATTAGACAAAGTGTAAGAAATACATTCATTTAAAAAAAAAAAAAAAAAAGAAAAAAAAGAAACCAGGATGGCCAATAAACCAGACAAAGCAAATATTGGGAGCTCCCGACACGCTGGGCATGGGTGCAGCGTTCATTAGGTGGAACTGGTGATTTATGGGAGGAAATTAATGATCCCTGTGAGCTTGTCCTGCACTGTGAAACCCACCTTGCCCATCACCCAATGGAAAGCATCAGCCCTGTGGAGGGAGGGGCTCAGGCTGCCGGCAGATCGCTGGCTCCCCTTCACAGGGGGAGAACCTTGAAGTCCCTGGGAGATGAGGGAGCATCCAAGCTTCTTTCCATGCCAGGACATGGAGGTTTCAGGAGCTCAGAAATATTTTCACTGCTGAGCACGAAGAGTTACCTTGGAAGGAAGCACAGGCCTGCAGCACTTCAGGAACTCGTGCCTGGCATCTCCTGGATGCTAACGTGCAAAACCAACAACCAGGGGTCAGGCGGGCTCTTATCCATCGTTGTTCCTCGAGCTGGAGGCACAAGGGAGGGGGAACAAGGACACCTTTTCCTTCCCCATGCCTGCTTCCAGAATTGGGGTGCAGGATGATCTGGGAGTGCAGGATGATCCGGGGGTGCAGGATCCTCTGAGATGCAGGATGAACCAGGCGTGCAGGATCCTCTGGGACGCAGGATGATCCAGGGATGCAGGCTGATCCAGGGCACCCATCCCGCAGGAGGATACCCCGACAACTCAGACAGGGCAGAGGAGGGAGGCGATCATTTCTGAAGTGTATTCCTGGTGAATTTAGGGTTTATGAAGTGGTGGAGGGAGGGCGGTGGGCCTCAGCTGCTCTCTGGTTTCCGGTTTCCGCTGCCTCTTTCTCCGGCTGGTTACACGGAGACAGGGCCAGGTTTTGCCATTTAAGGCTTATTTCCCCAGGCCAGCGGCTGTGTTGAGAGCTGCTGGGTAGACTGGTCCCTCGGCCACTCTGCCTTCATTGAAATGTGTGCCCAGAGAGGAGTGGGTGCTCGTGGGCGAGGAGGGGGGGACCCTCACCATCCCAGCTGACCTCCTTCCTTTGCCGCAGGGAGAAGGCAACGTCTGCTCCTTTCGCCAGCCTCCACGGCAGAGGAAGAAGTCGAAGGAAGAGATCTGGATTCAGCTGTGGAGCGATGTGCCCCGTGTTGGATGGGCAAGAGAAAACCTTTTCCGGTCCCCGAGGCTGCAGGGTTCAGGCAGGGGGGCTCTGGTCCCCATGGGGGTGGGTGAGCAGCCCCCCTGAGCGGGCACTGAGCGAGGGACCCGAGCCGAGCAATGCCGGGGTGAAGCAGGGACACCCCTTGCCCTGCCAGGCTGTTGCCAGCACTGAGCCCCAGCTGTGCCGGCGCCAGAGCTGCCCTGTGCGCTGGGCTTCCTCATTCCCAGCACGACGGCTGGTTGCTGCGTCTTCCTCTTGCTTGTTCCCCCCTCCCAGAACTCTTGCAACATAAGAACAAGGGCTCCCAGCGAGTGAAAGATGCTACGAAGCCGTCTCACAAACACGGGGGTGGTATTGGGACCAAGGGGGCTCCAGGCTGTCGTTATCTCCTGCAAAGTCCCTGTAGGAAAATTACCCCCTATTTTTCTGTGTGCCAATTTGTCTCTTCCTTGGGCCGAAAAGCTGGAGAGACAGCAGCCACCCTTCATCTCTCAGCCCGTTTTCCGTCTGAGCCCCGCTGTGGTCCTGGAGGCCCCTGTATCTGCTTGGCTTCCTCCACTGCTCTGCTGCCTGTGGTGCTCCGGCGAGGGAGAAGGTCTGGAAGCCACCTCTGCAACCTGCACGGGTCCAGCATGGGGAAGAGAGCAGGAATATGGATTCCTTAACCCCATTTCTTGTTAGGGGCCAGAGGAGGGAGGGATGTGTTCATACACCATCCTGCACGTCCCAGCACGGGGTCCCTTGAGGGATGCCTGTGCCCAGGGCTTGGCCATTGCTTCGGTGAGTGCCACTTGTGAGCTGCAAGTCCTCAAGGTTTTAATGGGGCTGAAGTGCATTTTTCAAATATTCTCAGAGCTGATAAACACCTCCACCACCCCAAAGAGCCTCAATGGCTGCCCATGCACATCCCAGGACACAAGGGACACCGAGAGGCACCCAAGGGTGGCAAAGGGCCCCTGGTGCCAGGTGAGAGCAGAATTCTGCTGTCCTCTTCCTCAGGAGCAGGAGGGACCTGACCACTCACAAAACCACCCAGGTGCCATCGCGCTTTTTCCTTCTGGATTTCCATCCCACGGACCAGCCTGCGGTGGGATGAACATCAGAGTGTCCTCGCTGGGCCCAGGTCAGAGCTGGTGAGGAGCAAGCAGAGTACCTGAACAGTCAGGGCAGCAACAGTCAGCACATGGCACCCACAGCTTTTGTTTGCCTTTCTCTTGAGATCTTACCTCCTGCCAGCAGGAATGTGTGAAATGAGCCAAACAAAGCACACACGGAAATACTGTCTCAAGTGAGGGATGGAAACTTTGGGGGCAATGGGCAATAAATTGCAGCAGGAATTGGTGCCCCTGCACACCAGCTTTGTGGCACTGGTTTCCTTTCATCCCCAGTTTGTGCGCGGAGCATCTTCTGGATGATATCAGAGGGATGATATCGTTGCAAGCTCGCTGGCTTGCCCCTGGGTTTGCTGCAGATCTCCATGGGAGCTGGACCAGAGGGGCTGGTTGGGAGCAGCATCACCCCAACTGCCCGTCCTGAATGGTATCGCCCCGCTGTTGTCCCTGCCATGGGGACCAGAAACAAGGCTGCTCTGCCTGGCACCAGATGAAAACCTCCCTGGTCCTCCTCCCCTGCACCCGCTTCCCGGCAGAGAGCCAAGGTCGGAGGAGACGGACGGCAGCTGGGTTTCATTTCTGGTGGTTCTGGTGAAAGGGTTGAGCGCTCCGTACAGGCCGAATCACACCTGAGGGTTTATTTTAACCCAGAGGAGCATGGGGAGCAGACGGGGCATTGACAAGAGCAGGTCCCACCCCTCCGTCACCGACTCCCCGCCCGGGGCGAGCCGCTTGTGTCAGGGCTCAGCATTGGCTGCGCAAACAGAGCCAGGGACCAGCCCAGGCAGGGATGGGGCTGCGGACATGTGCCTCCGCATCCCTCCTTCTAGGAATGGGCAAACCCCACCCTTCCCCCAGCATCCCTGCGCCCATGGGAAGAGAAGCTGGGTGCAGGTCTGGGACTGCTGGAGGGGGCGCTGAGGCGCCCCGTCTGCCCCAGCCACAGCAGCAGAGCACGGCTGCCTCAGACCCCTCTCTTCCATTTACCCATTACGCCAACGTGACCCCAGTTGCTGGGGATAAAAGGCAATTACACCCCCAAACCCAAAGCAGAATTGCTGGCAGAGTCAGAAGTGAGTGAGAATTCATCACCTGGCATGGGTGGGAGAGCCATCCCGACCGGGGACAACGGGCATCCCCGCTCTCTGCTCCTCCATTTCCCACACCGAAAACAAAGGCAGCGCTCTTCCCTCCCTCCCCCCCGAGGTGGGACAGGTCACCTCTGCCAACGGCTTGAAGCCCGCAGATGGAAAGTGCCATTAGCCCAGCAGAGATCAAAGTGAATTTCCCGGCGTGCTTGGGTAGCCCAGGATCTGTTTCATTTCCTAGGCACGGTACGAGCGGAAAACTCCATCCAGCTGCCTCCCTGCCTTTATCGTCAGCCACCGAGAAAAATCAATTCTCAAAGTAATTAAGAAGCAGTTGAAAATACACCGTATGGCTCGGCATAGTGCCGTGTAACACACGTGGGACCCTTTGGCCGGGCCAGGTAACCGAACCCTGAGGAGCATCCTTTGCGGGAAAGTGACCCCCCCCACCCCGTGGAGGGGTCATTCAGTGGCATTCGGGAGGCGACGTGGGTGGGGTGAGCAGGGCTGAGCTTTGCAGAGAAAGCCCAGGGAGGATCAGTTTTTTCTCTTCCCCTTCTGTTTTTAGCTGGAGGAAAGATCCCCTGAAGGGGGAGGGCTGCTCCTCCTCTCTCAGTCCCCCCAGGGAAGCTCTAAGCCCAGGCGAAGAGGCCAGCGTAGGGCTTAGCTTATACCTGTCCCATCGCCGTGGGAGAAGCAGACCCCAAAAAATGCGTGGGGTGGCCGGGAGGGCGGAGGCTGGAGCCTGGCTGGCATCGCCCCGGGGGTCTGGCTGCGCTGGTGCAATCGTGCTGTGCTGGAGAACGACCTTGGGCCAAAAACAATTCAATGCTTGGGCCTCACCGGCTCTTGCTGTCAAGGTCAACCAAGAGAGCACCAGCAGCACATTTAAGCGGTGGGGGAAGGGAGGGTTTTGCTCTGCTCTGGCCAAGCCAGCTCGGCCCCGGGAGGGTGGGAGGGTAGCATGGCTGCTGGGGGCCAGGATGGAGCTGGGCAGAGGATGCTCAGCCCCAGTACCAGCTGGTTTCCCCGCCAGCGCAGTGTCCGGCCGCTTTCCCAGCCGCCTGCAAGGCTGGGAACGAAGCCCTGCTCTCCTGCTGCCTGCGTAGGCTGGGGGACCCCGGGGCCAGCATCACGATCTGGAAATGTCACAGGGATCAGCTCGGGGGTACACAATGAAGGGGCTGGGGAGGCATGAAGAGATGGGGCTGGAGGACAGGCACGGCTGGGGAAGCACGGGGGGGAAAGCCACTGCTCAGGGCTTCAACCCCTCCAGCAAAGTCCTGGTATGGGGGACAGCAGGCTGTAAACCAGGCACGTGTCCCCTTCTACCACCTCCTCTACCTGCGCAGGGCCGTGCCTTTCCCGACAGCCTCAGCAAAACCTGGCACGGGATGTCTATCGGTGGCCCGAAGATGGAAAGCAGTGAATTTATACATTTTCCAGTGATACAATAGAATGATTGACCTCCGTTGTGGGTGGGGGAGATGCTCAATGCACCGCGGAGACAGCGGATCGGGGGAGAACGGTCCCTTGCACATGGAGGTCTGCAGAGAGAAAGGCTTTCATCTCTCTCTGCAAAAGGTGCTGATAAATCCGAGAGAGCCCGAGGGTCAATACAAAGGAGAAGGAGCCTCGGGGGGGGGACGCGAGAGAGCGGGGAGTGATGCTTAAAGGGGGAGAGGAGAGGCTGCAGCTCGTTGGAGATGGGGATGCGACACGAGTCAGGAAAATGTCAGGGGCTGGTTTGCTTCAGGTTTTAACTCTGAACGTGTCCCTGTAAAGGGAGAGGTGGGGGCTGCGGTCAGGCCCCACAAAACACCTCCAAAGGGGAATATGGGCCTGGGGTTTCTGCCTAGATTTTTAATTCCTGCAAATTCTCATTGGAGCTGATGCTGCAAGGAGTGAAATGAAAAAGAGGAAGGCGCTGGGATGGTCCCCATGCCTGTGAAATAGGGGATGTGGGCAGCACGTTTCTCTCTTCCCCTTGGGGAGTGGGAAGGGAGGGGAAAGCCAGCACTGAAAAACCTCCGTGATTTTCACAGGAGGGTGATTTAAAGCGACTGGGCTGGTTTCAGGATTTTCCACCTTTTTTCTCATTGTCACAACAGCAAGAGGGAGAGAGCAGAGGCCTGAGCACGCGGCGAGGGCAGCAATGGAAGAGCTGAAGGTGATGTGCAGAAGTTCACTCCGGCCCCAAAAGCTGCTGGGTTTATTTCTCCCCCTTGACCTTCCTCTCCCCAAATGTGCAGCAGATGCCGTCCCTGTGTGAGCAAAGGGCTTCTGCTTTACGGGAAGGGCTGGAAGAAACAAGTGGAAAGGAAAGCTCGCATGTTGTCCCACAAGTGCAGAAATTCAAACCCAGCCGTATCAGCCAGCGAAGGGCAGGAGGATCCTCCCCCAGATAGTTTTGTCCGGAGCTGGGGCGAGCCGAGCTCCAAGGACAAGCAGGGAGAAGTGAAGCAAAACAGGGAAACTCAGGAGCTTGCGATTTCTGCCTAAGGGTAACATAACAACCGGGGAGTTCTTTGCTCGGTTCCCTTTTCTCTCCTCTCGGCTCTTGCAACACCCCAGGAGCAGACAGGAGGAGAGCCCTGAGCCAGAGCCAGCGGAGCCGGCTTGGTCCATCACACCGTGCGTGGTTTGGGTGGTGAACACGGTGACTGGCTGGTGGCTTTGCTATCAAAGTGTCTTCAGGCTGGGAGGAAGCGGTGGCACCCAGCCGTATGCTGCGGGCCACATCCTGCCATCCTCACCGAGGCCAAATCCCACCGCCCCCCCCCGAAGCCGGGAGACACAGGGACTGTGTAACTGCCTGCCGGATGCTGGCAGATTGATTGCTTTCTGATTCAGTCCAATAATCAAGAGACACTAATTGTCTGGTAATTCCCCTCTCCGCCTAATGGGCTCTCTTGCATCCATGGCTCCCCAGCCCTGCTCCACCCAACTGGCTCTCCGGGATGCAGCAGAGTGGAGCGGAGCATCCCACCCCCCGGTGCACTCCCCATCCCACTGACCAAGACCCCCAGGAGCAATGGTGGCCTCCCCACCAGGTCCTGACCTCCCGCTGATGTTCCCCATCCCAAACCCATCACCCCAGTGCTATCACAGGACTATTTCCCGCTGCTGTTTCCTGCAGACCCCTTATCAGCGTGTTCGTGGACCACGCTTTACACCCGCAAGGGCCATAAGCTGTACCTGTGCCTTGTGGCTCCCCTTATTTGACGTATAATCTTCTAATTAATAATCAGCCTTTTCAAAGTGGAGCACAAACATTAATTAATTCCCTGTGAGGTAGGTAATTAACAGCGATGACTCCCATTTTACTGCAAGGGAAGCTGCGATACAGAGATCTTGCACGATCCACCTGAGGTGTCAGGGAAACGACCGTGCAAAGGCCACTCTTCTCCAGCATGGCTCTGCAGAAACTCCAGCTCATCCAGGCTGGGTCTTCTTCCAAAGCACCCACCTGGGAGCAGCTTTTGGTGCTGTTTTTTTGGTGCCACCAGCTTCTGGACAAGGCACTCCTGGGGAAGGGCATGCTGTCCCACAGAAAAGGGCTGCTCCTCACGTTCCCATCCATCCCCAGTGTCCCATCTCCTCCAATTCCCGCCCACCCTCCTCAGGTAATTGCAAATCTCCATCTCAGCGGGCTTTTGCAGGTTCCTCCTGCTGCTCTCCTCCTTTGTTTGTCCTACCGCAGGGGGGACAAACACCTGGGTCCCCGTCCCCCCTGCCTCAGCCAGACCCCCCGCCGGGGAAGGCAGCTGGCAGTTTGGGGAGGGGGGCCATCCTCCAGGCCCCATCCTCATCCTCACGGGGATCTCTGCAGCATCCCACTGACAAAGAGCTCGCCAGCACGGGCTGCAAGACCCCGAAGGCAGGGCCGGCTCCCCCAGCCCACCTCCCACGATGCCGAGCAAGGGGTGTCCCATGAACAAGCGGCATTTTTAGCATTGTTTTCCCCAAAATTCCTTTTATTTTTCCCATTATTGCTGTTTTCAAACCGCTGAGATTAGGCACGCAAGATCCACGCCGAAGTCTGCGCTGCTTCCAACCGGCAACAGATTGCGAGTGGCTGCTGCTACTTTACTCTACAGGGCTGCTTAATTAACTTGATTAATCAGCCCGCGTTCGCACAACGCTCTGGAGATGCAAAGCCCCCTTGTCGCCGCTGCCTGCTGCTCGGCGGACGCTGCCCTCGCCTTTATTTCCAACAGATATTGGCTCGTAACAGCCAAAGAGGGAATTGCAGAAAGGCAGCCCCGGGCAGGAGCGGCCACGTCTCCCTCTCCCTCCGGCAAGCTTTGGCTCAAAGGGGACAGAAGCAAATATTGCCCAAATCTAACCGAACGGCTGTTCCTGCGGTGACCCCTCGCCAGCCCGGGGATCTGACCAGGGCCCCCTGCTTGGCTCCGGGCCTGAGTCGCAGCCAGGGGAGCATTTTGTTCTCCCAGGAATAGCTGCTGCCGTGGGGACACGGCGTTTGAGGGTGCCCAGAGGTGGCTGCCATGTCCCCCCCCCCGGGTGGGTTCAAGGGCCGAAGGCCTGGCAGGAGCCGTGCCCGCTGACATCAGCCCTGAACTTGGCCCCAAATCCCGCTCCGGGCTGGGACCCACCGTGGGTGGCTGCCCCGGTGGGGGTGCAGGGGACGGGCCGTCTCCACGGGCAGGGCGATGGGGCAAGCAGCAACCTCTCCCCACCCACCAGCGGGGTCCTGCACGCTGCCCCCGGGGCTTTCCCCCCAATTCCCTCCTGCGGGGGCTGCAGCCGCCCGCCCGTGTCCCGCACAGCCCGGTGAAG
>WHYT01015083.1:58279-80870 GCA_009806455.1 Tetrax tetrax | reverse complement strand
AAAAAAAAAAAAAAAAAAAAAAAAAAAAAAAAAAGAGAGAGAGATGACCAAATGCTGCATTTTCTCTCTTCCTTTATTTCCCTTAAATTTGTAATACTATTTGCTAACATGAATTCCTATGATCAGTAGAAAGTGGGAATTAATAGATCACACACATGTGCCAGAAAGATTTGAACTGCTGCTAAAGAAGGTCACAAAAATGACTACAATTTTCTTCTCGGAGTTGTAAACTAGGAGTAAGTCCACCGCGGAAACTTGAGCTACACGGAAAAAGATGTTTGATTCAATCCAACTGTAAGGGAATAAAAATACATCTGTCCCAAGCAGCATCTGTCAGCAGAAATTACAGTGGAAACTCTTGCGAGAAGAATGAAAGCTTATAATAAAAAACAATTATCTAAACCATAATGTTGTATGTGACCAGGATAAAAATCTGTCAGGCTAATACAAGTCTCCACATAATCCATGTGCTATCACAACGAATAGACATTTTTAATTAAGCTGAGATTATCACAGTCACATTTGTAAAGCTGAAAATCCGACTAATAAAATGAATTGTTAGAAGGTGTTTCAGAGCTCACTGAAAAAAAAAAAATGTGTATTTATAAACTCTATTCACCTTCCATTTCTGGATTTCACCATTATAATAGAGCACTGAAAAGCCCAAAATGGGGTTTAAGTCTCTGCTATTCAATTCTATGCTGTTCAAAAAAGGAGCAATGATGAGCAGCACAATTAAAGACAGCCAGACAACTCAGTGCCCAGCTCAGTGACTCATGTTTTCAGAGTGATCAGACTGAAATCATGACTTCTGACAGTTTCCCTTCAGGCTGTTCACTCCTCACCTCTCAGCACAGGCCTGGGTCTAGTTGCTCTCAGCTTTCACATTTGCAGTGAAAAAATGGAAATCCCATGGGAATCCCCTTTCCTTCCTTCCCCAGGCTGCTGTTCCCGTACCAGACACCCGAGCCGCACACACGTCCACTCCCAAAATGCTGTGGCCTGATGCCGTAAGGGCTGCATCTCACCCAGCTGTCCCGACTGCGCCGCTCATCACCTCTGCCCCATCAGCCCAAAACAGAGCCCTTCCAACATCCTATGCCCTAACACATGCAAGCAGAATAAAACAAGCACCTAAACCCTTGCAAGATCAGGGCCTTCCATCAGTCTGAATAATCCCCGCTCATTTTCAAGTCAGTAATTATTCTTATGCCTGTATCACATGGCTTTAATTATCTTTTCTTCCAAAAAAAGTTCAACCTTGACCAAAAAGCAACAGCTTTAGCTGGAAGAGCTCCCTGTAAAGGAAAACCTATTTGCTGAGACTCCAGTGAGTCATCAGGTCCAGGCCACAGAGGTGGAATTTAATTTCTAATCTGGAGATTTCAAGCCTTCAGTATCAGATATAGCTAAAGGGATCACAGGGAAGCCGGGCAGAAAAGCGGCTTTCCGTAATAGCCATGCTTTGAATTCGCATCAGGAGTGCTGTTCCAAAGCAGGCTCCAAATATTCTTCCTCTTTCTTGGTAGCATCCTAGCAGAAGACGATTTTTTCAGATTGGAAGGGTATTGTTAAGCAAACCAAACAAAGAAATGACACAGAAAATGCCTTGCCTCCTGTAAAACACGCCCTGTGTAGTATCACAGTGACAGTTCAAATCCTTTCTCCCATTCATCATTCATAGCACCCAGTTGTTATTTATGCTGTTGTACATTAATCTATAGCAGGTTTTAAATTAATACTCTTCTTCATCAATACCTATGGAATGAAGATATTTCCCTTTGCCCAAAAAAAAAAAAGTCTGCAACACCAACGCAATGCCTCTCCTAAGCACAGAGCTGTAACTCACCTGAAATGTAGCAGGATGGGTAGCAAAGAGAAACAATACGCCGTGAGAGATGGGGGAAAAAAAAAAAAAGAAATGGAAAGTCAGACAGACCTTCTGCTGCAAGGGCTCTTTCCGTGTGAGGCTGAGGTATCCCACCGCCGAAGCAGCCTGCAAGGCTGGCTCAGCATGTTTTGCGCCCGCAGCCGAGGAAGGACATTGATTGAGCTCTGTGAGGCATCACGGGAACGGTGTGTGTCAGGCTCTGACAAACTTCTAAGGAAACGTGTGCCAAACACACTCGTAGCCTCTCTGGATAAATAAAAGAGCGCAGGAACCATCCCAGCTGTTCATGCCATCGCAGAGTAAGTTAATATTAAAGTATTTTGTATATTGTCTGTGGCTACACAAGGGATGTGTCCACCTGCCTGGTGTAATGAGTGTCACGCCAGACAGGATCTTTGTTCTCCGGTCCCCAGTGTGCCACCACTGGTGGTGACACGCACTTGCCTCCCAAGGGTGGCTGGAGACCCGGAAATGTTTGCAAATCCTTGGGTCTGCAAACAGCGTAAGGATCGCCGGTGCCCCAGGAGATCCAGCGACAATTCCCAGCGGTGTCACAAACTCACCATGCATCCCTCTGTGAGTTGCTGGTTTAGCTCCTCACACTTAAAATCCGCAAATATTCATCTCTTTGCCTACGTATCCCATCCCTGGAAACATTCCAGGCCAGGTTGGACGGGGCTCTGAGCAACCTGATCTGGTTGGAGATGTCCCGGCTCCTTGCAGGGGGCTTGGACTGGGTGGGCTTTGAAGGTCCCTTCCCACCCAAAACATCCTGTGATTCTATTCTAGACATCCAATATTTTTAGCTAGTGAACCTACATCTGCCCACATTGTGTCTCGACTCGTAAGACATCTAAGGGTTTCTATCACACCGTTCATAAGGCCTGGAGGACAGAAAGGGTTAAGAACCAACTCAGATTCTCTAAGGAAAGCAGAAAGGCACCAGAAAAGAAGCCAATTCAACTGATTTTACCCAAAGGGACAAAAGGAGATTTAGAAGGTCCTTTATAAAACACCACAGAGGAAAAGTGTTATTGTCCCACGGGGAAAAACATACCTGCTAACAAATTAGGTGAGAGCTGAGTGAGATGTAAGAGGTCTGAAACAGCGGCATTCCTCAGCAGCTTTAAACTGTCTGTCTTCACACACTTCATTTATTTTGGATAGCAGCTTTGCCCATACCAATCTGGGACTTAAGGGGTCTGTAAAAATACCTGGGGATAAATGTGAGTATTTTTTATGTTGATAGGCAAAATTGAATGGATCAGAGCAACACAATTCGGGTTTTAGAAAACAGCCAACTTAGGGCCCTTCCCAAACTTATGCTCATCAGGGTTCCTCATTTTCCTCAAAGCATCGCTTAAGCATACCTTAGCAACTCTACCTGTCAAATGGTCTGAGTGGAAACAGAGCTCAGGGGAGCTACTCCTGTATTAATGAGCTGGGTAAATGCCTGTTGAAGGGAAGCCAAAGCAATCACAGCATTTAATTATTTCTGCTAAGTCACAGATAAGTGAACTGAAGAAGAAAAAGAGGAAAAAAATGACACCTTCATAAGGAAGGGCACTGTGACAAGTCAGCTTCTCCTGCAGCCTGCAGACACCAAAAATAGGTAAAAATATTCCTTAACAATATATTGGATTGTATGGAGAAAATTTATTATATTCCACTTCTATACACCAGCCATAAAAGCTAAGGTATAAGACAGCACAATGTCCATAGTCTAATATCATAGCATATTCAAGGGAAAATGTATTAGCAACAGAAACTGCAAAGACAGCAATGAGGAGTGAGGAAGATCCAAATGGACAGATGAGGCTGTACCAAAAAGGATCTCAGTGTGGGTTCCCGCCTGTCTGGGATAAGCATGGAAATCAGATGAACTGCAGGAGCACACGGCGGCAGAGCTGGGCACGGACTCTTTCGTCATGGCTAAGCTAACGGGCGAAGGGCTAGAGTGACAGAAACATGACTCTGTTAACAGTTAATGATGTGTGTTAAAAGCACAAAAAGGTCAAGGCGGGGGCGGGTCGGAGCTTCTGCTGACATCTGTCAGCATTTTGGGGAAGTCTAGTTTCTCCTGAAGTCAACGAGGACTCAGGAGCGCTGATTTGCTTGCCGTTAATTGGAGGAAGAGGTAATGAGAACTGACTAATCGCCGAGCTGCGCGCCCTGCGGACTCATTCCGGTGTCAGTCATTATATCTTGCTGATCACTCAGACAAAACCAAGTTTCAGGGGGATTTCAGTGACTGGTCAGCACCCTTCCTTGGCTCAGTGTATTTGCATAGTATGTAGGTGCCTTCCCCTATACACTAAGCTAGTAAAAACTCTAGTGTTGGCGTAACTCAGCTGACACAGCAGTGAAGGCATTGCAGCATATGCTCTAATTCCTGGAGAGCTTGCACTGAAGGTCCTAGACATGCTAACATCACTGCTCACGTCTTCAATGTTACTGCGACCCCTGCAAATGACATTAAGAGAGGTCTCTTAGCATCTGCTACAGGCACTCTTCTCTGCTTTTCTGTGCAAACACGCATGAGTGCTATTACTATATTGGTTTTTTCCAGATAAGGCTTAAAGGATCAGTATTTAATTGCAGCAGTAAGTTCAAGGTATGAGACATGGTGTTTGCAGTAGAATGATTCGTCACAAAACTTGGAGGGAAACGGCAGCAGTCAGATGATCCATCGCACACTCACCTCATTTAAATACAATTCAATTCAGACAGACCATTCGGCACAAAAATTAGAAAGATGACTTAACAAAAAGCGCGGAAGAATACTTCTGAACCCAGGTGTCAGATATATTTCTGCGCAACATCCACGGAGGAGCTGTCCAAGAAAGCCTGTACCCATTAATTGCTAGGTTGCATGAAGGTGGCAGACAACATTTAAAGCCCCTCCCATTCCCCCCTTTCCTGGCCGTATTTTAAGCACAACACAAAATGAAAAATAAAAATAGACCAATGTGCTCTCCCCCACACCACAGTACAATGCTTAAGAGCACGGCTGGGCCAGAAGGAGTGGATTTCTATGCAAACAACATAGAGAATGCCTTCCTTTAATCAGTTTGTTGCTTTGCACAGATAGCAGAACTAAATGAAGTCAACTGTAGAGTTTTAAAGTCACCATTCAGCCTTTCAGTTGAGACAGATGGCTTTTACTTACAGTGCTTCCTCTGGCATTCAGTGGAGGATCTGGCAATCCTCTCTGGGTCTGGTTCTCAGCAATTTTCTGACATGGGGGTAGTTAGTGTCTTCATTGCACATAATAGTGCTGTAGAAGCCAGAAAAAAAAAAAAAAAAAAAGGCTCTTTTCTAGCCAGTTTACCCTTTTCCATCTGACAGAACTGACTTTCTTTCCTGGTCCAGGAGTCAATGCACGCTGAGCACTGGCCTCACGCTGGTCTCTGCCAGCGAGCACGGAAGGCACATGCATTAGCAGACAATTGCCGAGAGTCCACTAATTTTTGCAAAGAATGCCAAATCCCCCATTACTGTCCTTTTCAGGGAATAAGAGAGCCCCGGTTTAACTGGGACAAAGAAGCAGCAGCTTTACCACTGTGTGACCTGCGCTGTATCGTCCAATGCAGGGAGGGATATGTGGCACTAGGATGTAAATGGGAAGTTACAGCTTTCCCATCACCCAGTAAACCTGGAAAATTAAACTAGATTCTGACCCACACCCAATTTCAAATCATTGTAACCTCACTTCTGTAAGAGGGTTACTCCTGATTTACACAGCGGCAAGTTGGAACCAAATATCAAATCTAATGGACCTGATTCTGATCGTATTTATACCAGCATAACCTAATGATGATACACTTAATAATTCACAACTAAAAGTCAAATTACTCACTATTGCTCAGTGAAGAGTCATGGCAGTTTCTTTCCTTCCCTGGCAATGAATCCAGTATCTACTGACACTGACAAGTGTTGATCAGGTCTAGAACGGAGCGTTACGGGACAAATAAGTATGAGAGCGCAATGGTCACACTTGTCAGACCAAAGGCACTCCAGAACCTACCTCTGAGTTGCCTTTTGGGCTGCAGCTGCTTGCCTCTCTCTCTGACCCCTCTTTGGGCTCCTCCACAGCACCCCCCTCTGTGTATATCCCTGGGAAGAAGGAAATCAAGGCACAGGGATCAAAACAGAGCTAAACCAAACAGAAGGAATCACCTTCGCAACAAGACTCGGATTCTGCTTTTGATAGAGAAGCGTAGAGTCCTGGGGTAACTGGAAGGTGCAGCATTCAGAGACATTTTGTGCATAATGTATTCCTGTTTTCTTGGAACACGATCCTGCTCTCAGTTGCTTTTCTACCTCCTCTGAAGGCAGGGTTTTAATGCCACAGGCAGCGAGGGCACCAGGAAATGCAAGCGACATCTGAGACAAGCTACAATTACACCTATAAAAGTTTAGCATAAAGCTCAGGAGAGCAGAAAGCAGAACATTGTCAGTCACGAGCTTTTAATTCTCATACTGGCTCCTGAAAAAGATAAGATAAAGCCAAAGCAGATAAACCAACTTCAAAGCAAGCAGCAAGTCATCTAGGGGGTGCTAGAATAGATGGTGGCTGTTGAGAGCACTAATGAATAAACCAGGCACAGCTTCCTCACTGACTTGCTCCTTGTCCTTTCCAGGTTTTTGGAAGGCTCCTGTGATGAGTCCCATCCCATAACCAGATTACAGCACCCAGGTAATGCAGGAATGTTTGCTACAGAAATGTTTAAGAGACCGATACAGGAATGCTAGAAGCAGCTCTGTGGCAGAGTCTTCTCCAATTAGTTATCCAAGGAAGAATGATGTTGAATGACTCTTACAAAGAACGCACAAAGCACTTATTGTTGTACTAATCATCAACTTTCTAAGTAAAATTAACCAATTTGCTAATGAAGACTCATGACAGTTCATCATTACAGTAACTATGCACTTCAGATGATTCATCACCTCGTAGCTGGCTCCCGTCGCTCGGGGATGTGCGTAATGGCTGCCTCCAGCGTGCAGGAGGGAGCGCGGCTCCTTCCCTGCTCCGAGCAATCCTGCTCATGAGTCACCTCAGTCTGGCTTGGGCAGCTGCTGCTTTCCAAAGAAGAAAAAAAAAATTAGAAGAAAAAAGAAAAAAAATAAAAATAAAAGAAGGGAAAAAAAAAAAGTAGGCAGCTCGAGACACAAATAATCTTTTTTTTTCAGTTGGGATGGGAAAACTAGTTGCCCTTTCTAATATTATTTGGCCTGGATGATCAGAAACTGAGCAGATAAGCCTTATGAGTCCCAAGTGACACATTTTAAATTAACATCTGTCCAACTGATGACAGGGGTCAGAGTCTCCTGCTGAAAAAAGAAAGAACACTACTCTGCAGCAGAGAGGATGATGCAGCTGATGACTAAAAAGGGGAGACCCAGAGATTGGGAGACTCAAGGAGGGGGATGCCCAGGGACTCAGTGCCTCCTGCTCACTGGATCACTGCTCTCTGGACCTCCCACCACCTGGGCCTCTGCTCCCTGGGGCTCCCCATCACTGGGCACCCCACTCACTGAGCCTCCACAAGTGGATGCCCAGCCTCGAGGAGGACAGAGCCCTCCCAAGGCACGGCCATGCCTTCCCTCCCTTGGGCACCATCCAGAAGACCCCTTCCCCACAGCAATCCTGAGAACTTGAGTGGCCCACACAACGTGACTCTTGACTCTTCTGATGATCTCTCAGCTTTCTGAACATCTTCCCTTCTTCTCCACCTCAAGATGGGTAAACAATCTTACACCCATTTTACAGAGGAGGCACCAAACTCTTACCCCAAGTTACATTGCTTCCCACTGGTGCCCATGCCGTTTGCAGAATGCCCCGATCCAAGGCAGGAAGCAACACCAATATTAAGAGATTTGTATTTTATGTTCACCTCTGATGTAGCCTTCCTCACTTAAACGCCATGGCTTGACCTCTCCATCTCAAGTTCACAAAATGCAGATAAATCAGTTCCCAGGAGCTGCAGGATGAACGTATCTCATCTCCAGGGTTCTGCAGCACAGCAAAGGATTAATTAGATGAGGAAACTCAAGGTACTACAGCTGCAATGGTACAGGCAGGGCCACACGACACAAACACCATGACCACCACAATACTCCAGCTTCACAGGAAACTGTTCACACATTGGGGGAGCACCAATCTCCTGTCCCCGTGGGATGCCACTGCAAGGACAAAACACAATTCAGGGCAATCCCTGCATCGAATTCAGTGACGCCCCTGCGTGACGCAGACCCACGCTGTCACGAAGGAGCCTGCAAGGGCTGGGCTTGCTGCTACTGGTGGGAGTGGGGCCCCCCCACCACAGCACTCAGTACCCCGCTCCGTTGTGCTGGCAAAAGCAGCCGAGGCCACGGAGCTGTCTGCAACCACTCCAATCACCCGCCAGTCCTAAATGGGACATTTTAGTTGTAATTAGCTTAAACTGGTCTAAGCTAGCTCTACCAGCCTCCGTAATTCAAGGTGCAACCTCATAGAGATTCCTCTCCTTGCTTTGCTGCTCAACTTGCCACCTGGGCGCTTGGGGATGGGCTGCGTGATGTAAATCAACCTGCTTGAGGCTGAATTTTTCTGAGGCCAGGGGGATTTGGCACCTGTAAATCGACCGGGCAAGGTGAGTCCCAGAAATACGACAAAACCAGCCCAGCAGGCTGTGAGGAGGAGGGAAGGATGCTCATCAGCCACGTACGCTCTGCCCCACGGATAAAGGATACAAATCTCATCCTTCACACCTCTGAGGCAGCAAGAAAAGCCTGGCAGCACCTCCCAAAGACCTGCTGCGTGCCTGGGCTTTGACATCTTGTTCCAAAATGTTTCTTCAGCTCAGCCAGCTGTTTGCAAGCAAATCTTGCAGCAGAAAACAAAGCCCTGTCTAGCAGAGCAACAGGTGCATTGATCACGGCAGTCAGCGCATCCACCAGCCCAGCCAGGGACAGGGATGCATCCCCAGCTGCACCTTCACCGAAAGTCATCCATCCATCACGGCACAGCAACAGGACAGGAAAGACGGAACAAGTCAGACAGCAACCACAGGCGTCAAGTCAAGCAGAGCCCGAGCCGCGTTGCGTCGGCAGCACGGGGCTCCCGCAGCATCAGTCAGCGAGGCGAGACACAAACTCCCTCCTGGGAACACGCTGCTTCACACAAGTGTAAGCACTCCACACACAAGACTTTTAAAAGGGGAACAGCTTTAAATCATCCCTCACAGAGGGCAGAAACAGAGACACCAGTGGGAAAATGTCTGCAAAGGGAAGACAGCAGCGATTGCAAGAGATAACAGCTTCCTCATCCTAAGCAGCACCGGCCCAGCTGAGAACAGACCACTTCATTGCAATGCCTTGAATCTGAGGTTTATAATTTTGGACTGAGGATCCTCTCAAAGGACCAGATGCATCTCATTGTGCTTGATGAGGCAGGTGGGAGAAATTAAGGGCATGTTAGGCCCACTCACTAAAAAGCATTGCCTAGAGGTGAAGTATTATCCTCACAAGGACCAAGTCACAGCTCCAATTCCCACTTACCTTCAGTATTGCAGAGGGGAATGGGCTCAGAGGAGCTCAGGAGCAAGTTTTATTTGTAAACAAGTTGTATTTGTAACATAAAGCACAAGAGAGCCCTTCCAAAGGATGGAGTAAACCCCTGCAGACAGCCCAGCCAAGGACAAGTAAAAGGCTCAAAGATTTTTTTTCATGGGGGTACAAATCACAGTGGGAGGGACCTCAGTGCCCATTTTAAACAAAAAACAGCTGCGTGGGGTCCCAGCTCCCCGACGAGCAGCACCTGCCCCCGGTGCCGCCCCCCTCGGGGTTAAAAGCGGGCCCGGGGGAGGGGTTGGGGGGTCTGGGCAGGCGGCTGTGCCTATGGACGGTGTGTTGCCGCTGGAGCGGTACCTGGAGCGCTGCGGAGGGCAGGTAAGGGGGGAAAAAAAAAAAAGAAAAAAAGAGGAAAATTAAAAAAAAAAGGGAACTTGCGTTGGCCGGGAATCGAACCCGGGTCAACTGCTTGGAAGGCAGCTATGCTCACCACTATACCACCAACGCCGCGCTGAACGCTTTTTCCCGCCCGCGCCTGAACTGCATTCCCCCCGCCTAGGCCGGGCTTGGCGGGAATCCGCCGCCCGCAGGGCTCCGCTCCGCGCCCGGCCCGGCCGCCATGTCCAGCCCTGAGCGGGGGAGTTCGGGTCGTAACGATCCAGAGCCTTTCCAGGGCTTACTTACATCCTGTTGAAAGTTATTTTCTGCTTCAGAAAATGGGTTTAGCACAGGCTGTTTAAATCTTGAAACCTCCTACTTGCAGTCATTAAAGCCCTCTGAATATAGCCCTATAAAATAGATAATGTGGTAGGGTACAACACAGGGCTTTACAAATGCTATTGAGCTTTTCACGTTTCAGACTTGCTGGCATACTTAATAATAGCAGATATGTGGGATATGACTGCAAAAGAAAAAAAAAAAAAAAAATCCAAGTCTTGTTCCTTAAAGCAGCTGGGTTTGATTTATGTGTACCTGGGCTGCAGGGATTCCTGCAGCAGAAGTGAAAATGGCTGTTTCCCCTCAAGCTGCCCCCAAACTGAGTGATCTCAGACAGGATCTATGTGTGAAATCTCCTTCCTGGAGCTGCTGGGAGATGTCCAAAGCTATGCAGTTGATGGGGCCTTCAGTGAAGTTAATTAACCCAGAGTCTATAGCAATAACCCCTGGCAGCCAGCCCAATATAAACATGGTCTTGTGCCCCCCTTTCACAGCCTCTGAGCATCTGTCTGACAAGAAGACAATCTTCCCCAGCACTTAACCCTATAATAGCTTTTTTTTTCCTACACCAGTTATATAGAAATCTAATGAGAAAGAAACAGAAAGATGTTCTTATTTACTTTACGCAGTTTACTTTCTGCTGCTTTTCTAGATTTTTCAGCTGTTTAATGCTTCCAGCCTCATATACCACTCAATTCTCCAAACTGTCTGCTTTACTTTTTTTTTTTTTTTTTTTAATTCTCATGGTCTCTGATGTCCCTTGGTATGATGTGTGAGTAGTCCTACAGGCTTGCCATGATGAGGCTTTTTTTTGTACCATCTTATCTGCATCATGGATCATATAAAACTTTCCTAATTTGTTCCTGTACAGCTAGGCCTTAGTCCATTGAAGGTCTTGCAGAGACCATGCCTTCCTTCTCCTGTTGCTAACTTGAAAAATACCTATTTTAAACAGAAATATTTTAGCTATTCCATAGTATATTGTAATTCGTAACTGTTAATGCATTTTTATCTAATCTCTTAATTCTCAGATAGTGCTCTTGGATCCTGTTTTCCAAAGAGCTAAGGGATTAAGGAGTACCTAGTCTTATTCAGTAGCATTCTGTCCCAAAGGATCTCGCATGGGGGTCTGCATCTAGAAGTCAAGTTTTGGAAACAGCTTTGAACCTGTGTGTTTGTGATGCTTTCGGAGCCGGACCAGATCATATCTGCATTCAAGCTAGTAAGGGTTCTCTGGGAGGATGTGTTTCTTAGGAAGAGTTTTCCAAGTCTCTGCAGGCAAATACACTGCAGAGTAAGTAGGAGCAGAGATCTCTGCATGGCTGCGTTGCTACGTGAGCTGATTAGCACAGAAGACAGAGCAGCACTAGCTCAGGGCTGAAAAGCATTGATCTGGAAACCCTGTTCCCACTGGAGCGCGGGCACTTGCTGCCAACTTGAGGGCCTCTCTTGTGCACTGTTCTGATTTGTGCTTGGATTATTCAAGTCCTTTTGGCTCTTGAGACCAAAAATGCCTAAAGGAACACAAAACTTCTTGTATGGACTATCTAGTCCAAGCTGTCACCTGTGGGGATTGGCAGAAATCTTGGCAGAAGCTTTCCATTAACTGGAGATTTATGCCCTAATCACAGAGTGGTTTGGGTGGGAAGGGACCGTCAAAGCCCATCCAGTCCAACCCCCCTGCAAGGAGCAGGGACATCTCCAACCGGATCAGTTTGCACAGAGCCTCATCCAACCTGGCCTGGAATGTTTCCAGGGATGGGGCGTCCACCACCTCTCTGGGCAACCTGGGCCGGCGTTCTACCACCCTCACTGTAAAAAATTTCTTCCTTATGTCTAATCTAAACCTATCCCCTTCCAGTTTAAAACCATGACCCCTTGTCCTGTCACAGCAGGCCCTGCTGAAGAGTTTCTCCCCATCTTTCCTGTAGGTCTGCTTTAGGTACTGGAAGGCTGCTATAAGGTCTCCCTGGAGCCTCCTCTTCTCCAGGCTGAACAGCCATAATGGAGACGAGAATAAATCCTTTCTAAACTCTTGCCTCCTTGATATTATGATGCTTTTTAAATACCTTTTAATAATAAATAGCTGATAAAGAAGGACATTGGTATGCAAGAACTAGCTTGCAGATATCTTATGCTTGATCCGGGAAAGGATGCTGACTTTGCTGACTGTGTCTCACTTAAATTAGTGTGGTGACCTCCAGCAGCAGAACGAATAAATGGCTCGTGGTTCTGTGAGCTGCTGCCCTCTGTTGCACAGATCCAGCACAACACTGACACTGTGCCCTGGGAGCAGGGATGGGAAATAGTAATGTACTGAGTGGGAGCTAAAGCTAGTCAGAAAACGCCAGCTGTCTTCCTTGGAGAAACTCAGGAGCAATTATGTTGGTTATGTGAAGGGCAAAGGGCCACGCTGTACCCCTGGTTACTGCTGAAGGTTTATAGTATTTCCTAGTTTGTGGTATTACAGGACTATTCTAGACTGCCTTTGAAGTGTGATGGGAAAATGCATATCTCCACTATAAAGTTATCTGGATTTTTATGTGCTGACAGCAAGCAAAGGACACACTGTCAAATCTTAAGATTATTCTTTGCTGTAATATGTACAGGGGGAAAAAATACTTCAACTTGCTCACTGAACAGAAGGTTAATCTAATTTAGTCTCCCAGTTAAAGTAAATGTTTTAAGAAAACATCCTTAATGATGCTTTTTCTTACTTCAAGGATGACCTCTCAACTAGTCCCCAGCTGTTTACTCCCATGAGCCCGTATGATGTAGACCTTCCCATTCAAACAACTGAAGATGTGTTGTTTGGTTCTGAATTTCATCAGCCCAAAGAGCTTCCTACAGACTTCTCCTCTGTGGATCTCAGCTTTCTTCCAGACATTACCCAAGAAAACAAAGAACAAAATCTATCTGAAGATGGTCGTGAAATGCAAGAGCTTGATAGCTCAATATCAAGAAATGAGGACAGCGATATCTTCGTGGATGAAAGCAGCTTGTCCTACCCAGATGCAACTCAACCATCTCCTGAGGCATCTGGCACGTGTCCTCCTCTGACACCAATGACTCCTATGACCCCAGTGACACCTGCGTCAGAAAGCTCTGGCATAGTTCCTCAGTTACAGTAAGTTGATGTACGTATTACATATGTAGCATGGATAATAGTAATAGTTTTGCTTAAACTGCAAGGTACTACTCTGACTTCTCGCTTAGAGAATGTAGCAAGCGTGGTTTGGTCTTGAATAAGCCCACTCAAAAACTAGAGGGGCAGTTATTCCTATTTGAGGAGGTATGGAGCAAATGAACTGACAATATTGGAAGTCTGGATACTGTGCTGAGCAGTGCAATACAAAAATGGAAATGGCACAGAACAATACCCAGCTTAGCAAAACAAGGGAGAGCAGACTTGATAAATATGCTGGGTGAGTGAGTCTCTGAAATGCCTCTGGCCTGTTAAGGGGGAAAAGTCTCTCCTGGGACACAGGAGATGAAGTCTCTCCATGGGAGAAGTGTTTGGTAGAAATTATTTATATGTAGTATCTACTGCTACTTAGTTCAGTCTGCAGGATGAAAAGAGAAAAAAAAAAAAAAAGAAAACTTGAAAAAGAGGATTTCTTCCAGCAAAGTGAATGGTTAGGCTGACAGCAGACTCCAGGGGTTTAAAGATGTCAGTCTGCTTTTCTGAGTGCAGAAACTGTTTGAATTGAGCAAGGGAAAGGGGCCTGAAAAGATGTGTGAGAAATTCTGGCCTTGTTAAAAGGTCCTCTCTAAGCTAGAGCAACCATGGAGTAGTTTATACTGGTAGAGAATAACATACCCTTACCTACCTTAAGAGTGCTGTAGTAACTCTGCAAACACTCAGTAATGGTTCAATTCAAAGCTGTAAGAGACTTCAGAGATGTAGTTATTGGAAGCCACATAAACTTAGTATTCAGGGACTAATAATTTCATACCTTGTTATATCCCAAACTGTAATTTTTGTATTGAATTACTTATGTTTTGCCAAAAGTAGCTTAATGCTAGAGTGGGAAAAAGGCAGGCAGGAAATTAGCTGATGGCAATTATTAACTGGAGTGTGACTTCACATTAAGCTAATAATGTTGGGGGTTGGCTCTGCGGTGGCTTGCTTTTGCAATAAGAAAATTCCCCTCTCATTCCTCAGGAATATAGTGTCGACTGTAAACCTGGCTTGTAAACTAGATCTGAAGAACATAGCTCTGCATGCCAGAAATGCAGAGTATAATCCAAAGGTAAATCCTAAGGACTCAAAAGCTTTACCTGGACTCTCCTCTTTCAGTGCTAATGGATTCTAATACACAAATCCACCATGAGCCTTGTCCCTTTTCTAATAGCACTGTCTTGATGCATGGGGAAGGTCATAAAAATCTGCAGTTTAGGCCTGTTAATCAAATCTCCTTGTATTTCTTTTAATTTCTTTGAATAAAGCCCTAGCAATGAGATGTTTCCAAGCTGTTTAAGAAAGGAGGTGAACTCTCCCACCCGTAGCCAGCTACTTCCAGATGAAATGGCTCAATCACCCCTCACTGGGAGGAGGAAAGGTCTGCCCTGAAACCCTTGGCTGAAGGAAACAGAATTACTAGAGTCAAATTACTATTGCAAGATACTTCCAGCAACTGGCCTAGACTGCAGAAACCATTTGGGAATAGATGAGTTTTCTGTACGTGACTCCAGACTGCTCAACAAAATGGAAAGGACAAGGCAGTGGTCCTGTGACTGTAGCCCCCTGGTCCTAGGGGGTGGAAAATAACTTCAGGGGGGTAAATAAACACTTTTACAAAGCAAATGCATGCTGTGTTGTGCTTTGAAAGTGACAGTTCTTGAAAGAATGAGCAGAAACACAGCACCAGCTGTATCCCTCAGCTGGACTGTAACATCTTCTTTTGAATTTGTAGAGGTTTGCTGCTGTGATCATGAGAATCAGGGAACCACGAACAACAGCCCTCATCTTCAGTTCAGGAAAAATGGTCTGCACAGGAGCAAAAAGGTTGGTTGTTTTTTTTTTTTTTTTTTAATTTTTCCTTACCTCTAAAGGTCTGGGTCTTGCAGCTACGCCTGTATTCTGATGAAAAATGGCAGAAAACTGTTTAAATTATCTAGCAAAGGGCTGTCATAATTGCAGTGGAAAAAAAAGAACCACTGGTGTTGAAAAGTGTCTAGCTTTCTTCATGATGGCAGTTTCATAATTACTGAATTGCGTGCTTCTGTCCCTGAATATAGATTGAGCTGAGCAGACATTAGCAGAAAAGCTGCTAAAATGCCCAGGAACTGTTAGGGGTTATTTGCATTTCTCACTGACTTTAAAGTGAGTTAGGACATAACTTGTGTCTGTCAAGTCTCCTTCCAGTGTCTATGTTCTCTAGTCAAAACATCTGCCTCTAGAGAAAATGAGAACTGGAGCAAAGCAAAGATTATTTCTATACGTAGAAGCTCTTTTCCATTCATCAGCTGCGTTGGTTTTTATGTCCCTACCTTGTCAATGAGACAATGTACTAACCTACAGCTTAGAAGACCTTGTCTCCAACCCCCACCACCATCCCAAACTAGCTAGATGTCTGCAGTCTACCTCTTGGGTCAGCTCTGAGAAGCTGTTGTAAGGAACTGAGACAGAAACCTTTGAAGAGGGAACTCCTGGGTGATGCAAGGTGCTCCAGTATGCTCAAATAGACCGCAAGGGAAGTGAATGACAAAGTTTTCCTTTTAGCTCACTGAAATGGTTCTGGGGATAGAGGCTTGCTATTTTGAGCAGTAGCATATCTTTTTCTGGAGCACAGATTAGCACTGTGGTAGCTCTAAACCGACTTCCATCTTGAGAGCAGAAGAAAGCACTAGTCAAAGCTGCTTTCCCCTTCTGCTCTTCCTTCAGTGAAGAGCAATCACGGCTTGCAGCCAGGAAGTACGCACGCGTGGTGCAGAAGCTTGGGTTCCCTGCCAAGTTCCTGGACTTCAAGATACAGAATATGGTTGGGAGCTGTGACGTGAGGTTCCCCATCCGGCTGGAAGGCTTGGTTCTCACTCACCAGCAGTTCAGCAGGTATGTGGATGTGAGTTACAAACTCATGCAACTTGGAGCAGTGTCTTTGTACGCTGCAAATGGACTCAAATTCTGAGGTTGTACGAGCCTAGGAAAACAGTAATAATTAATTGGATACTGGATATCAAGCAAGTCTTTTGGTGAGCAACAGATGTGTTCACTGGTCCAGCAAGCATGAAGTGGCTGTAGAAGCCATGTGTTAGAATACAGTAAGGTTTATCTTCCGCAGTAACTCCTGTTTTGAGTGGGGCACAGGCCAAAATGACCCTCTGCTTAGTTGCCAGGATGACGTACAGCAGCTAGTAGTAATGGTTCCAGTGCTTAAAACAATGACTGACCCAACTCAACAGTGAAGGGCTCTTCTAAATTGCCCTCCTGTGTGTTGCTCGCAGCTTTCTCCTTGAAGGGACACCATAACCACCAGCTTTAGAAACCTTGCAGCTGGGAGCATCCTACACAAGTGTTCAGTCACTGCTTGGGTAAACTGGATGCACACCAGATCTGGTTAAGATGAGCTGAAGAACTGCAAGAAGCTGCTGGGTTCCTTGCTCAGCTGGTTAATGAAGAAATTATCTTTTGTAAAAGCTTTCTTCGACCATGAATAGTGACACAATCCTCAGTGTTGCTGCATATCGGCAATGTGCACCAGGCTTTCATTAATCTGAGCAGTGCTGATGACAATTTTACTCGTCTCCTGTTATTGCAGAGTGCAATATCAAACCTTAGTGGGTAGTTTTCTTCACTGCAGACCGTGTCAATAGGAAAATAACCAGTCTTGATCAAGCACTTCAGGTTTAATTGGAGCAGCTGTTAAGCTTCTTGAACCAGGCCTCTGCCCTTGCTCCATTGTGAACCTTTAATACTAAGTGGGCCTCTTAAGCATCTGGTTTGACAGGAGTTATCTGCAAGGATAAGGTTTCTGACCTTCAGGCATGAAGCCAGACTCCAGCTGCAGAATAAAGAACTGAAAATCTGGTATGTTTCTGGGATATCACTTCAGTTCTTGCTGTCTGGATGTCTACAGGCCATCATTTTAAAGTGAACCTGTAGCTGACTGATGGGCATGCTGTGCCTTCAGGATGGGCTTGTTCAGCACTAGTTATTGCCATCACTGAGGAAAGGATGAAGATATCAGCACTGACAAAATCCAGATTCAGTTGTGTCTTTTATTAGCACTGCATTTAATATTTTGCACTTAACTTGGGGACTAAATATATACTAAAGATTCATTTGGTTGTCATCTTGTCTTAGTTGCACAAGATGCTTCCTGATAAGGACTTTTTGCAGACTAAGGATTTGAGTACTGTTTGAAGATTACAATGATGGTTTCAATGCTATGTAAAATCAGATTGAGAAGTGGCTCAGGATTCTGTAAAATTAAGCATGAAGAACTCCTACCCATTCTAGCTGGGGCTACCAGGTTGCTCTTGATGTCTAAAACCTGACTTGCCTCTCTCTGGGTAGCTAGCTGAAATCTGTGTGTTTAATTACTCTATTGTTAGTGTGATTAAAGAGCATTTTATGCATACAACACTGTGAAGGTATTTGGTTTTTTACTAATCTTACCTGCTTGCTTTGAAACAGCTATGAACCTGAACTATTTCCTGGCCTTATTTATAGGATGGTCAAACCAAGGATAGTGCTGCTTATCTTTGTGTCCGGAAAAGTGGTACTGACTGGTGAGTGGCCTCCCTCTGTATATCTGTAATCAAGTGCTACCACATCTTCTGAGAAAGCATTTAAATTGAACATTAGCTAAAGTAATATCTTGCCACAGTAAAGCCACTCAGCTATCTTTGATGTCTGCTGCTGCTTATCTGTGTTTTCTGCAGTTAACAATATCAGTATTGTTGCACTAGAATGCTGTATTGCTTCATTCAGCTCTCCACGTCGTTAAACCTGAGTATCTTTATTTTATTCAAAGCACAATGCCACGTCTCAGTGTACAGAATCCCAACAGGATGCTGTGACATGCTAGGAACTACTCAAGTCACTTAAATATGAATATCACAATAAGCAATTTAAAATTGCTTGGACAGGAAGCAAACTTCTTAAAACACTTCACTGACAATGTTTTAGTAGGAATTATTAGAGGAAAGGGTGGAGATTTAAGAACTTGTTCCAGACTGTTTGGCAAAACACTCATGAGGCGAAAGCCTTGCTGAGTAAGCGTGCTCAGGAGATCTCTGTACCTCAGATCCCGTGTCAAAAGTTGAATTCCTGAGTGCATGTTCCTTTTTTTTTTTGTACACTTTCTTTTGTAAAGCTCATTAAAATACTTTTATTCAGATGTACTGAAAGGTAAATGATACTGTTCCCAGAGGACTCAAGTGCTTTACATATATTCACAGCACAGCTTTGAGGTATGTGAAAGACAAAAGGGAAGCACCTGCCTTAGCCAGAGATTCTCACCACCATAAATCATGAGTGAGCTCTGCCCAACTGAAGAATGGGGCACTCAATACACAGCTTAACTGCTTCCACCCTCCTCGGTCCCCCCACTTTAAGTCCAGTAAAATCATACTGGCCAGTTCCATTCCACTGATACTTGCATTTTTGGGTACCCTAAGATGGAATGGAACTGGCCAGTATGATTTTGTTGACTGCCATTCTGAGGGAAAGGTTTACACACTTACCCTGAGTGCCACTTGATCCATCTGCTAGGTCATTCAAACACAGTTATGGCTAGTACTTGTTGCACTAGCATGGTAGAGTAGTGTCACTGAAAAAGAATGTTCCTGCAGTTATTGTACAAGAATGAGCATTGAAGATTTGCTTGAAGTAATAATATAGAAAAGGCTGGCTTTGAAATGACAGATGTCCTAACAAAGCTTAAAAATTAAAAAGAATCTCAGAACCAGAGAAGAGTTCTCAAACTGTGGATCAACTTCCAGTGCTGGAATAAATGCTCTTCATTTCTTGTTTCTATCTTTACACTTACCTTATCAAGAGGCAGAGCTGTTATTGTTAAGCAGACAATAGCATGGTTCTTCTCATTGCAGTTTTTTCAAAGCCAATGCTTTGCACCTGTCAAGAGTAGCCAACTCCTGTTTTCATTCCACAGATGAAACAAAACTAGTCTAGTCTTAAAGCAAAGCAAGCTAGAAATTGTTCTTTCTGAGGTGGCAGAAGCATTATATAAATTCTGCCTTCAACTAATAATAAGTGGCTTTTAAATGCCCGCTTTTCTTGATGGTTTGTAATCTTATCACTAGGTTTGAGTTGCATTCAGTTATTCTCAACGCTCCATTAACTCTTAACCTGTTTTTTTTCCTAAATATCTTTCTAGGAGCAAAAGAGCGTTCTGAAATCTATGAGGCATTTGAGAACATCTACCCCATTCTGAAAGGTTTCAAGAAAGCATCATAACATGGCCCATAAAGCAACTAAGAATAATAAGTGGGTTTGTATTCCGATGCGTGGAACAGAAGGAGGGGTATTGCGGGACGCCGCTGTACAGTTGTGGATTATTAAGCAGACGATGCTATTCTGAGCGCTATAGATGCTGATGCCTTTCTATAGTTGGTGAAATGGGGTTTTTTTTTTTTTGCTTTCAGATTAGCTGTCTGAAATCCACTTGAGTTCTGACAACTTCTGTCAAGCTGGAAAAAAAAAAAATTGCCAAATGAATGTACTTTTAATAGAATGCACACTGAGGTGGCGCTTTAAAGTGTTTTGTAATAGGAAACCACGTGTCTCTTCCTCTCTTGAACAAGTGAATCAACACTGCACTTCAAACTAGCTTTATCAAAATCCTCAGCTTTAAGCATACCGAAACCTGGCTCCTGCACTGTTGTGTTTTCCTGTTTAAACTAAAAATATATTTTTGTTTACAATATAGCTTACAAAATCCAGCATGAGTTGATTTTGGTATTTTGAAGACGGCGATTGCAGAGAACGTATGCCGAATCCCTCTGATCCTACTGGCTGGATAAACCCTTGTGTGTAATGGTGTTGGTACTGCCTTTACAGAGAACACATTCAAGGCCCCTGAGAATGCTGGAACAGACCTAGAAAGTGTGTGCAGGTGGAGGAGTAACTAAGCAAATTATCTAATTGGTCATGGCACAAATTAGATTTTAACAAAATGGTGCCCAATTTTATTATCAAAGCCCCCTCAGATGTTGGGGGGTTGTTGCTTGGTGCAGATAAAAACATGTTGGTTAGGAACTGCCTTTAAAATGGACTTGAGGAAAAGAGAAAAAGCCTTGGATGCTCAGGACTTAACTGGGTTATTTAACTAAAGTTCAGCCAAAATTTGGTAACTTTGCAGCTAAAACAATGGGGTTCTTGTACTTTGTTTTATGTCTGAGTGAACTCATGGCTTCCTTTGCAAAAGGTGCCGTGCTCAGATGGGTGATGTGACTATGCACAGGGCAAACGCTGTCCCTTGGCTGTTCTGGTACCTTCTAGGATTCCCTGGAAGCAAGCGTTTTTTTTTTCCAGAAGAGGGCTTTAGTGCTGCTGGGGTTTGTCTTGTGTCCTCCCCTTGTTTCCTGCTGAAGATGGGATGTCAGGAAGCTCCAGGAGCCACTAGAGGTTGCTGTTAGATGACTTAAGCGTAACCCTGCCCGAAAGCAGCCACCTCTGTCCTTCGCGGTGGAAACACAACATGGGCAACGGCCTCCCGTACAGAACAGGCTGTCACAGTCTTGCTGGGCTTAGTTTTGCTGTCTCAAGTTTACTTCTGATTCGGTGAGGATGCAATTCCAACTTTTGTGTCTGTAATATGTCTCACGAGTGCTTTTTATAACTGTGTCTCTGCTCCTCTGGAAAAAAAAGTCTGAAAAACTTCATGTGCTTCCTTATGATAAACTGGTCTTAACTATGTTATCGGTTTCTTTGTCACAGTCAAACTGTGGATTTCCACACTCAAATCTTTTCTAAACAGAGACTTACTTCTCTGTTTGTTTTCTAACACTGTAGACTTTCCACAGCTATGGGCTGGACTTTTATTTGCACTGGAGCTGTACAAGCTGATAAGCTTGAGTTACAATCATCTTTTGCGAGTGGAAAAACAACAACCTGTTCTTACTGGGATGCTGGAAGAAGTTTATCTAAGATGAGCCCTCTTCAAGAAATTGTGTTTTCATTAAGAGCTTGCCACATAATTTCATGAGTGAAGTTAATGCTCTTTAAAAGTGTAGATAAAGCTTTAAAGATAAGAAATGGGCTCTGTGCCTTTTCACTGAGCTACTGATAACTTAATGTTTGTTATGGTAACTCTTGTCTTAAAAACAACTATCTTGGTTCTACCTACATAGTGCTGTTTTATGCTAGGGTTTTGCCGCGCTTAAATACACAAGGAAGAGGGAACAACATAGGCAGGGATTTATTTTTTAACTGGGGCATGTTTGGGGTGTGGTTTTTTAAAAGGAGTGTTGCTTTAAGTTATTCTGGCTTGTGCAGACTCTGTCTCTTCTAAGTGCCTGGTGTTTCCTACTGTATCTTGACACAGAGGACTGGCTCTCTGCTTTTAGATACTAGTTGATCAGACTTGTTTAACTCAGTTCTGGTGCCAACGTTGAGCCTGGGGTGAGGGAACCTACTAGCTTGCCGCTCCTGAGGATGCGTAGCAATATTTGCTGCTTTTCTTGTACAAATTGTTCTTGGTGTTACTGTAAATGTAACCCCAAGGGACTGACTTGGGTAGGTATTCACAGTTGGGGCGGTGGTGGTGTTGGCTGGCTGTGGTGGAGATGTCCCTCCTGGGACTGCAATGAGGCTTACCTGCAGCTGGAGCCCCAGTACTGCCCTGCTACTGGTCAGGGTGTCCTACACTGGGAAGTCAAATGTGAGGTTCACGTGAATCCCCATCACCCCAGGAAGAGACTACAGCCACGCTGCTTACTGCAGGCTTTAGTTAGCATGGTGGTAGGTCTGCAGTGGATGCTGTCGTCTTTTCTTTGCAAAAAGTGAAGTAAAAAAAAAAAAAAATGTTAATTGCACCATTTCCTTCCCGGGCCCAGGGGAGCTGGGCCGGCTGAGCCTCCTGTTGTGGGGCAGGGCCTGTATCCAGTGCTACCCTGCGGGAGCAGCGGCGGGACCCCTCCTCCTTCCTTCAGCAGGTGCTGCAGGCAGCCAGGCTCTGCCGCTGAGGGGGGAAAAAAAACCCGAAATGTTTCATTTTTAAAGCCCCCATGGCGCTCCCTCTGCCCGCAACGCTTGTCCTGCCGAGGGCGGATCCCAACGCCCCCGGGGCTGGGCAGGGGGTCGAGGGAGGGGGGTGTCCGTGTGTCCCCTGCCCCGGGGGTGGGCAGGGGGTGGAGAAAGGGGGTATCTGTGTGCCCGGGGCTGGGCAGGGGGCGTTTAGGGAGGCCGAGCCCTGGGCCTGCCCCCCAACCCGCCCGCTTCCCACAATGCCCCTGCCCGAA
>WHYT01015083.1:30538-58259 GCA_009806455.1 Tetrax tetrax | reverse complement strand
GGCGGCTCTGCGGGGCGCCGAGGAGGACGCCGAGGGTCTGTACGTGGCGGTGGAGCGGTGCCCGCTTTGCAACACCACCCGCCGCCGCCTCACCTGCGCCAAGTGCGTGCAGAGCGGCGACTTCGTCTTCTTCGACGGCCGCGATTCCGAGAGGTACCGGTGGCCCTGAGGGAACGGGGGATGGCGGGGAGGGGGGGGCGCGGGGTTCCTTCTCCTTCCCCTGCCCCGCCTCGCCGTGCGCTGCGGCCGTTGGGCTGCCCCTCCCCCGCTCCCCTCAGGGCCGGGAGGAGGGGGCGGTTTGTGTCCGTCTGTGTGTTCTCCCCCCCTCTCCCCAAATTCCCGTTTTCCGCCGTTCAACCGCTGCCCTGGGGCGGGGGGCGGTAAACAGGGGCCGGCGGGGTCTGGGTGTGGGGTGGGGGGATCGGTCCTGCCGCTGTTTGTTGGGAGGGGCTGCCCCATACAGGCAGAGCAGGAGACAGTACATGTTATAATAATAATAATAATAATAATTATTAATGTATACGACCCAACTTTCACTTAGTCAGGTGGAGCTGTCGGCAGGCGCACCGGTATGGATGTGGCCCACAGAAGCTGCAGGGAGTTCAGGGCAGAGAGCGAGCCGTGCGGTAGGATATTCAGCACGCACACCCATTTTCAGCAGCACGTGTTAAACCGGGAGTCGTCTAAATCATTAAAGGAAATCAGGAAGGTGTGCAAGAAAACAGCACCTATTTTTCTTTTCCTGTCTATATAAATACTCCTAATCACAGCCCCTCTTTTAGAATTACAAAAAATACTCCACTGGAGTTAATCAGGCACCTTCCTGCTCCTTTCTGCGAAGCGCTGGCTCTGCGGGAGGGCGCTGGATGAGCGTTACGTCAGTAAGCGAATATTCTCATTACATGACTCAGACGCAGGTCACCTCTCCAGAGCTGTCACTCGCTGCGTGTCCCCCCCCAAATTCTTTAAAAGCCTGCCCGGCGCTGTCTCCAGAATAGCTCTGATTTCTGGCTGATGCTATATTCCTGGTTCTTCATTCGTAGCTTCGTTAGCAGCTTGTGGAGAGTGATTTCTTGAACTATTTTGGGAAGGCGGTAAGCAGCGTGTGGTGCAGTACGGTCCTCACACCAAAGGCCCTTCGCACCCTTCTGCCGAACGCCGGAACAGCCGAGGGGAGAGCCTCCATCGGCATCGGTGGGAGTGGGCACAGGGTGTCAGCCAGCATGAATCAGCTTGCAGAATTGAGACCTTAGTCTACCACTGGATAGGTTTGCTTAATTTTAATTTTTTTTAACTTGAAAAACTGTGTCATAGAACCACAAGTCTTTCTAAAAGAGATGGAAAACTTGTGCTTGTGGGAGACTGCTCAGGGTTATCTGCAGCTTCCATCCAAAAAAATGGATTTGGATTTTGGAACATAAACTAAGTATTTTTTTCCTGCCTCTTTTGTAGCCTTAAGATTTTGGCTGAACATCAAGCTTAACTATGGAAATTCAATTGTAGCCTTCGTTAAAGCGGAACTGCTGTCGCTCTGCCTTAACTAAGGCTTTAAAAGTTTCTCTACCCATCAGAAAAATGAAACCGTAGAGAAGCACCCTTGGCCAAAGTACCAGAGACAGCAGCTTGTGGGAAAAACAAACTTTTATCTTCCTCATATCTTCACACATGAAACAAGATCAGCTTTTCTGTGACAGTGTTCACTGCATCCTCCAAAGGTGCTTTAACTATCCATTCATATGTAGCTAGAAAATCTGAAAATCTTCCTTATATTTACACTGTATTTCTTAAATACAGGAATTAGTAATATTTTTTTTTTTTAAATCTCTTTTTTCCCCCCCCTCTGCCTGGACATCGTGGGAATCACTGCCGCTCTGTTCTCCTAGAGCCTCCATTCTGGGGGGAGCCTCCCTGTACACTCAATTTCCCCAGACTTTGTTCCTGCTGCTGGAAACTTTCCCCAGCAGTAGTGCAAGTCATTGAAAATTCATATTAATGAATTACAGGAACAAAATAACATCTATGAACAGCGCAACGTGAGTAACATAAACATGCTCGATTGCAGCCAGAACACGCAGTGTAGGGACAAAGCCCCGTAAAGCTTGGGTTTCTTCTTGTTCTTTTGAAGATAATGGAATGACTTTTTTTTTTTTTTAAAAAAAAAAAAAAAACAATCCTTGAAATATTTTGTCTGCATTCTATACTTAAACTCAGAATGACTGATACCAGAGTGAGAGAGAGCCTGTCACATCAGTGGTCAGGTTTTTTTTTGTTTCCTCTCCGTAAGCAGCGAGTGGGTTTCTATGAATTCCTTGTGGCGCGAGCAGAGAGAGGGAGTGACTTTTTCAACGCCGACCACGCACCATGGAAAGTCATGCAGGGCCTGGCTGGGTTTCAGGTTGTGTTTACCATCAGCATTATTTATTTGGTTGGTTTATGCCTTCTAGTAGCTGGGTTAATTTTAGATCAACCTTCTGGCCGGTGCTGGAGGAGGCCGACGGGGTCACGGCAAGGGCTTTTCCCTGCGACTTGGTTGTAAGGGCAGTGTGAGAAATGCAGAATGTGGAAGTGTGTGGGGCCACCTGGGGCTCCCGTTTGTCTTTCTGAAGCGTTACAGGTTGTTCTCCCTCTTGTGAAAAGTAAAGAAAACGAGCATTACCCCTAGTATCCAGTGGTGGTTTATTTTTAGAATTTTCTCATGATTTTTTCCATATAAGAAGATAAATTATTTCATGTTCTAACGGTAAGAATTGTTCCAGATTTCTTTTCATTGGACTATTTCCTATGCTGATTTTTATAAAAGCTGCAGTAAGATTTAAGTTGTTCATATGTCTGGCAAAAATCACACCCTGTATCTGTGAGGGGGAGAGACTGAGGAGCTCTTAAGATTAATTATTCAAGTACAGCTACAATTAAGGCTGAGTTGTCCGGAAGTCCTCCAGTAAAATAATCGCTGACGTTCTTCTTTTCATTAGTAATGTGTTGTACCCTCAAAAGCTAGGCTGGCAGCTTGATGCTGGTTTCAGCTCGGAGCCGGGAGCGTACTCCAGCCTGTCATATGCATAAATTCTCAGGGTGTATTTTACAAGCGTGCTGAATTGCTTTGCTTTATGTGTCTGCAGATGGCAAAAGGCAAAGACAATATTTCTGTGACGTCTTAAGCCCGTCTGACTTCACTAAGCTGTGGTTTGCCGTTGGAAACGCTGACTTTTGGCAGCGGTGGAGGTTTATTGTGGGGAATAGGTACAGTCACGGAGGCACCCGTTGCTGCCCTCAACTCCTTCAGCATTAATCCATTCCTGGAGGTTGGGAACTCCTCCTTTCTGGTTGCTTCCCTCTAATTACCAGTGTGTGGAAATAAGCCAGGTAACCCTAGAAAATCTCAGCTTAATATGATAAGGCTTGAGGAAAGAGAAACATTTAATGAATAATTTGAGATGTTGAGTTCTCTGCTTCTCTCAGTTTACATTTTGTGGGAGTTCCTCTAACAGTTCATCCAAAGTTTTGTTTCTTTGCCAAATGGAAAGACTGTAGATTAATATAGAGAAAAATTAGTTACGTGATGCAACGCAATTAAAATTAGGGCTGTATGAAGGAATTGAAATGTTTGCTTAGGAGAAACCAGCTGGATAAGTTTTTAGGGGCTGTTTGACATTGTTGCTGAACTGCGTGGTGAGCTGTGATTTCCACAGGCTTTCACATCTATTTCTAACTTCCCTCCCCAGGAAGAACTAAGTTTAGTCTCAGATTCTTGACGGATCACTCAACTTTTTGCTGACGCGGTGGACGTGATTTGGGTAATTGCGTTTATTCCGACTCCGCAGCCGTTAGTCCAGCTTTGAAAACAAGAATTGCCAGACTACGCCAGCGCGTTCTCCCCGTGTGACTGCCGAGCGGTGTGTTTCTGGGCCAAGTTATTTTTGGTTGCAGCCAAAGGTCAGGGGTACAGTAGGTGCGCGTTGCTCTGTGGTAAACAGGAGTCTGGGACAGCGCACTTGCGTAATTTCCATGATGAGTGGTGGGATGAGGACACACGGGAAGAACGAAATGCGCTGGGTTGAGCAGCGGGGCTCCGGTTGCACCACATTCCTCTGACTTACGCGTGGCCTCTGCCCTTTTACGCCAAGCACCCACATTTGGTTTTCGTTTGTTTTGGAAGGAAAACGGGTATTTTTGCTTGACTACGGAGGCAGCAGCCAGTAATTTTGTTGTTGTTTTAATGCTGATGTCATCTGGAAGGGTGATTACACGCTTTCTGAACACAAAGTTAGTCACCAAGCTTTCAGGTTCCAGCACTTCAAGGGAAAAAGTTCTCCCTGAAAGCAAACCCACGGAGTTGGGCAGAGAAAGAGAGGCCCAAGACGCCATCCTGTCAAGGCTTAGATTTTTTCTAAATAAAGCTTAGGTATCTCTGAAATAACGGACGCGGTGGGTTGTATGTGAAGTATTAGACCTCTGTTAAGATGAGATTGTCGACTCCACGTGTTCCAGAGGGAAGTCAATGACTTGTTTTTCCATACATGGACTTTTGAGGTGTAGATTGGGACAGTGCTGTAACATGGGAAGCACAAAGGAAAACTGGAAATCGATACACTGGCAGAAGACAAAGCACATTTGCTATTTTTTGTCTAAATCTCTTGGCCATCTCTCTTCTTCCTTCCTCTTACGATTAGCTTTGTCACTTCACGCTTCGTTGTAATTTCTCAATATGCATTGTTCATGCAGAACATGGCTACTGCATATTCAAGGAGTCAAAATACAGGATGATGAATCCTAAGTAATTCCCTTCTGCTGAGTTCTCCGCAGTTCCCACGCCTCAGACATCCAGTGAAGCTGAACTCAGGGAGACCTTTGGGTTGGCCACAAGTACCTAGTAGAAATAAGTAGAAGACAATACAACTTATTGCAGTTACTAGTACAGTGAAGACTTGGAGGTCATGTTAAAGTCTTGAGAGAGGGCTGTCCTATTTGGACCCATTGATGAATAAAATGTGAGATACTTCCACATTAGAAGGGATAAAAGGCGGTGCATGGTGCACAAAATCCTGCATTTCTCACTATCGGAGCCGACCCAGCTAATACCATCACAGCACAGTTCAGACTCACTACAGGATCTCAAATAGCACTGTTAATTTCTCCAGTGACTAAAGGTTTTGTAGAGTAGTGTATGTTTTTCTTAATACACAAAATATTGATATTGCTAAGCTATTCATCTTCTAGAAATAGCAAGTAATTTCCTTACAAGTTCGATAACTCAACAAGCTGACATTTCCTCAGCCTAGAAGTTCTATTACAATTCCTGTGAGACAGATGCTCTAGAATTCTGCAAGAGTTTTTTATACGTTTAGCCATTACTTCCAGAGATTAAGACAGATAGTTGAGGTTTAAAGACTCCCACAAGCTTCAGTCTTTTTATATTTTCAGACAATTTACAATGCCAGATTGTGCAGAATATCAATAAAAACGTTTAATCTCTTCCAGGTTTTCAGACAAGAAAGAAAGGCTGATGCATCTTAAAACCAAACAGAGAGAATTCCAAAAAGAGTAAGTTGTAGTTATTAAATGAAAACAAACTATAAGAACTCTTAGAAAAATAAACCAGTCTCTCCAACACACTGTTGCTGGAGGCAGACGTAGCCCAGAGAGTCATAAAACTTTCAATCATGTTTTTTTCCTCCAGTGTTTTGAAGGCCATGGAAGGGAAAGAGATAACTGATCAGCTGGTGAGTTGTTCAAAATATCTCATAGTTTTTAAACTCTCTGAATTCCTAGATCTTGTAGTTTAAAGTTACAATTTACCTTGAGGGCATTGCGGTGCTTTCCTGAAAAGCCTGTTGTAAGCAAAACTGAAATTGGCTCCGGAAGCAGAGCGCTCAAAAACGTCAATATTTTTAATTTCTTACTAGATATTTATTCAATAACTTATTACACTGATTGACTTTATATTAAGTATTTGGGGTTTTTTTGTGGCATTCTTCTGTGCACAAAACAGTGCATGAAATGTTTGTTCATCTGATCCAATTAAGAACATCCCGCTACTTTTGCATGAAAGCTGCTGGCTTTGTTGGTGATCATTAGTGAGTGTGTTTGAAGTCCTTTGTGCCCTAGAGTTGCTGAATATTCTTTTTCAGAGATGGAAAATAATGTCTTGCAAGATGAGGATTGAGCAGCTGAAACAGACCATTTGCAAAGAAAATGATGAAATGACAAGACGTGAGTAATGCCTGTGCTTTTGTGGCGTGGAAAACGCCGTGCCTGAGAGTGAAAAATCAATTGGTGTGAATCTGAGTGCTGGTTTTTAAAAATGGTGAATTTCCAAACTGTCACTTCTTAAATCAACTCGAAGGCAAATCGGTGCATGGATTTTAGCCTTTTTATGCTTGGGTTTTAATTAGCAAACAGTAGACATTATTCAGCTGGATGGAGATCGTTTTGCAGCAGCTTTAGAAGTAAATGTTTAGCAGCCTGTGACTTTGGCTTTGTCCCTGGAGATGGCTTTATGCAGTGTAGTGTTTCTGATCATTTCCTCTTGATAAAGAGGAGCAAACAGCTCTGCAGCTGCTACGAATTTCATGTAACTGATGAATTTTAACCCACACCTGCCTAGAAATCCTAAAATCCTCCTTGAGCAAGGCTCACTGAAATATTTGCGTAGGCCGGTGCTTTGCTACCGTTCAGCATCGTCAGTTTTGCAACTCATGAAATATTTTACACGTTAGAGATTTGTGGGGTCATTTTTCTGAAGGGAATATGCAGCACTCCTTACAGCCTACATGCAAAATTTTATGTCATGAGAGGACTGCAGGCTAAGGAAAGAAAGCAGCCAGCTAAATATTGTTTTGACTGTAAGGCCTTGAGAGCATGGCCTTACCGAGAACACATGAGGGAGAGAGGATGTCCCAGGAAGCAGTGAAAACAGCACCTTCTTGTGAAGGAAGAACTGATGACACAGTGATTCTGTTATAAACTTATGACCACTTTGTAGGTAGCTAGAAGATAAGGAAATTAAAAATAGGCATCGCTTTGTTAAGAACAGGCCATATCAAATCAACCCTTTGTCTGAGGGTCAAGTGGTCCAGTGGAGAACGAAGCAGAAGATACAACGTACCTTGCCGTTGGGCGCTACCCTAAACTGTCTCATGAGCAAGCAAAGACATCTGCTCTGGGTGTAATCACTGCAAGGCTGACACAAAAGGATAGAAAGGCTGCGTTCAAAGAGTGGCGATGCTCGTCAAACCGAGGAGGTGAGACAGGTGGAGCTCAGCGGGAACCGGTTCCGTGCCCAGTTTTGTTCAGTGTTTTCCATAATAGCTTGTGTGGTAGAATAGAAGGTGGAATGGAGGAAGCCAAGGTGGATGATGATATAACTTCTGCGGAGAACAGGATCAAATTCAAAATCATGCAGATAAATTGACAACATAATCTGAGAAGAACAAAGTCAAGCGCGCAATGTTTAGGAAAAAGATACATAAAAACCCAAAGTGGGAGACGGTGGTGAGATTGGACAGGAACGGATCTAGGCAATTGCAAATTAAATAAAAATCTCAAATGTAATGCTGCTCCAGAAAGGTTCAGACGTTATTCTGGGTTGTGCTAATAAAAGCATTGTATTTAAGATGGAAGCAATTACCCTGCTGTGCCCAGCATTGGTGTTGCCTCAGTGGAGGTCTGGTGTCCAATTTGAGCAATTTAAGAAAGATACAAATCAACTGGAGGAAGTCTGGAAGAGAGTATTAGGAATAAAATACAAGGAATGGCTAAGAAAATTGATGTTTGGTTTTGTGCAGAGAAGACAAAGGTGAAGAAAAGCAGGTTTTTGTTAGGTAGAAGGTTATTACGAAGGAGATGATAACTACTCGTTCTCTTCAGCCTGTGAGGAAAGGAGAGAAGAGGAAGTCAATGTTCCTTTGAGGAACTTAGTCACCTCCTCTTAAAATGCAGCTCTGAAGTTGGCAAAATGTTAGGACTGACTGGGGAGTTCCTCCACCTTTCTACTGTTCTGTGAAGCGCATTATCTGCAGCTTTTGGAACTTCTCTGACTCACAGTGGCCTTGATTAGATTTAAACCATGAACTGTGTTCTGGTTTTGCTAAACAAAACCAGAACAAACTGGCCTAACTATTGCCCAGCCAACCTGTCGTTAGCTCAGTTATCCCAAAACTGCTCTTGCAGGTAGACCCAAAATCCGCTCTTGCCGTGAGTAGCACATAGATCAGGAACTCAACTTGCTTCGCTCTTGGACCACATTAGAAAATGTGAACAGTTTTCCTTCTCTTGGATATGACATGGATATGGATTATTTCTGAAATAAGAACAATTTCTAGAACATTGGGCTCCTGCTTTTGCAGTTGACTGGATACCTCAATAATTGGTGCTTCTTAAAATAAGGTTTTCAAATACGCATGTTTGCCTTCTGTCTGTGGGGAGCAGCTCAAGGAGACAATCTTGCAAATATCTGGCATAGCTCTCTGTTGTGCCTGCTCTTGCATTTATCCTGAAATACTCCTGGGGACAAATTTTAATCACCTCATAAACTGGGTCATTAAACCAGAGGTCCTATGCCAAAAAAAAAAGGACAGTTGTTTCTGCACCGGGGCTGCTAAAGAGGAAACATGTGTGCAGTGTTCTCCCCTGCTTCTCAAATAATTGCTGTTGGACCTGCAGAAAAGGGAGTTTGCTCTGTGAAAAAGTAGCCTTTTAAGTACAACACAAGTGTGAAAATTGAACGGATGGACATTTTACTCCTCCTCTGTCTTTATGCAAAGGGAGTTTGGAAATGTGAATGCAAGCATTAATTGATTTTCTGTTGATGTTACGGGAATGCTTAAAGGAAACTGAATTACTAGCTGGCACATAGGGATTCTCAGAGAAAAAAAAAGAATTTTTCTACAGTTCCTCTAACAGAAGGTCACTTATTTTATAAACCTGAGGAGCGTTAGTTCTTATCTACACAAGGGAACTGTTCTCACCTTCTTTCATTTGGGACTCTGCATCTCCCACGTATCAGATCTTCCTACCAAACACATCATGGATCGCAACAGATCAGGTGGACGACTAGACATAATTCCTGACGTTCAGAGAAACCACACAGCGTTTCTGTGGGGGCAGGTGGCACGCTCTGAGGGCTGCCAGCAGTTCTGGTCTCCCACCCTGCCAGACCAGGGACTGGCCAGAGGTCTGCGCGGTTCCAGTTTTGCGGGTGCAAACCAGGACTAACGGGAGGGTACCGTGTGCTGGCTGGGCACACACCCACGGGTGGCAGCTGGTCTTGGGTCCCGTTCTTTGGATGTCGCTGTTAATTTTTGTGCTCCCCTATTGGGAAGCCTGACAGTCTGAATGTGTTTTTTGAGGTAGCTATAGCTGCTTAGGACTTTTCTTGGTTTTAGTAGTGTATCACGCAGCTCCTTTGAGGAGCAGATGCCACGGAGCATTCTTACTGAAGCTCTGGTCTCATCTGTGCCTCGCAATCAAAGTCTATCAGGAAAAGGATGTCAGGGCTTGGTGCTTCCCTTCCGTGCAAGGGAGTTATCCCACTTCTTCAAAGGAGAGAAGATGAAGATTTTTTAGACAGTATTTGGGGACGGTGTATAAGAAATATTTTCATACGCTTTTGAAAGACAGAGGTGCCCGACTCATTCTGTCTAGCACCATGTGCCTGTGGAAGCATTGCTGCACTCAGTTATTGCCCAGGAGAATCACCAGATGCTCTTGAAAGATGATTTTCCGAGCCTCGGCGTGCCTGATGCATGGAGTAAATTAAGACAGCTGCCACGCTTCAGTACATAAGCGCATTTCTCATTTTGTGACTGGAAAGGGACACAGTCAGTGTTCTCTTCTGGTAACAAGAAGTCTGCGCCGTTGGGATCCGGGCGCTTGTAAGAGCGCTTACGTGAGTGCAAAGCCCAAATAACACAGGCTAATAAAAGCAGTGGTGCCAGAAACAGTGAATGAAGATGCTATCTGCAATTTTGGCCGCAAGCAATGCGTGTCTTTCTGGCCAGCACCATGCAGACGTGTACAGTCAAGCTATTTCTGTCATGATGATTACCTCTGAAGTTTAATTAAACTGCAAAATCTTGGCTTTTCTGCTCCAAGTGCAAAAACAGCTGAATAAAAGATAGGGAAAGATTAATCCCGATTTCAGTCTCTTTGGAGATCTTCAGGAAAGATTTTGAAGTTGTACCACTTAGCAACTGGAAAACCTTCATAGTGAAGCAGTTTTCTGGCTTAAGCTGCTATAGATCTTGTTTTCTATAAATATTAATAACACTTTTCTCAAGCTTACTCAAAGTACCTCACAGCTCTTTTTCCAAGGCTAACATCTGCTGCCGTTTTCACAGACACGGAGGGGCTTCTGAGAATTAAGGAGGAGAACCAGAAGCACTATCGCAGGGCTCAGCGACATCAGGAGAAGAAGGAGAAGATCCAGAGGCATAACCGCAAGCTGGGAGACTTGGTAGAGAAAAAAACCCACGACTTGAAAACCCAGCACGAGCATCTGGCGAATCTTCGTCGGACGCATATCCTGGAGCTAACATCCGTCATCTTTCCCATTGAAGAAGTGAAGACGAGCATGAGGTACGAAAGGTTTATCCTTTTGGACTAGCTTTGCTTAGCTTTAAACACCCAGAAGTGAGTCACGTAAGTCTGAGCTAGACGTTCTGGCTGCCTTAGCGTCTGCGGGGAGAAGGAGGTGTTTCCCCAAGGCAAGGCATCTGACCCAGAGATAGAGGTCCAGGATAGGAGAATCCTATGTCCCTGCTGAGAGATCTGTGCTATGTGTCCAGTAAATCCCAGAACAAAGGACAAGTCGTTTTGGGAATAAAGAGTTTTGCAGGAGTGTTCCTACAAGCACGTTGCCTGCCAAGTACATTACTGATTTTATTTTTACGACTTCTTTAAAAACACTCTGCTCCTCTTTGGGCGCTACAGAGATCCTGCAGACATGTCTTCTGAGAGTGACAATGCTATGACCTCCAGCACTGTGAGCAAGCTCGCGGAAGCCAGGAGAACCACGTATCTCTCCGGAAGATGGGTGTGTGATGATCATAACGGGGACACCAGCATCAGTATCACAGGGCCTTGGATAACCCTTCCCAATAACGGAGACTACTCGGCGTATTACAACTGGGTGGAAGAGAAGAAGACTACACAAGGACCAGGTAAGGAGCAAGGTCTGGTTAGGCCTCTGGGATACTCCGGAAACCGTGGAATTTGCAGCCTTGGATGCTGACAGAAGGTGCTGAGGAGCAGTAGCCTGGTCTGTTTGTTGTCGCCCAGATGAACCTGAGTCAGAAATAAATACCGGTGTAGGGATTATGCCGTGGAAATCATCTTTTGCAGGAAGCGCTCGCTGGGACACAGCGCAGTGTAATAGGGAGATAAAGTTAATTATTCACAGTTTTGACATGGTTCACGTGCCGTCATTTTAACGGGAATTCCAAGAATTACTATTTTCTACCAACTTCTGACAGATTTCACTGTAAATGATTGCCGCGTTCAGGCGGTTCTCAATACTTACAAATGCCTTTTTCCAGAGAAGGCTTCAGAAACACATTCACACACCTACCGAGGCTCCGTTTAAAATGAAGCTTTCATGATGTTTTTATTTCTTTCAGATACGGAACATAATAACCCCGCGTATACCATCAGTGCTGCCTTGTGCTATGCAACTCAGCTCGTTAACACTTTGTCTCTCATACTTGATGTAAATCTGCCCAAGAAGCTCTGCAACAGGCAAGTAAACGCGTGCCCCGGAGGAGGTGAATCGGCGACCAGGTTTGGTTTTGTGAACAAAACTTGGAACAGCTTTTACGGTAACGGTTGACAGCTCATGGATTTCTGTGCTGTTTAATTGTGGGTGGAGGGCTAGTAGGGTTTTAGACCACAGTTAATAGTTCCTCCTTGAGAGCGTAGACCAACCGTCGTAGTTGAAAATAAGAGCTTTCTAATTGAGTATTCAGCATCCTCAAAGTAGAAATGAAATATGACTGTCCATGAATAGCACTTTTCATTTTATGAGACCCTACTGTGCGTTACGAAATCCCAGCCCTAGTCAGCAACTCCTAGTCATCTCAAATAGCTCCACCACGTTAAGTGCTGCAGGACAAGGGGCCTGACAGCACTGTAATTCTCTTTTTGGGATAAAACACCAACGGGGAACGTACCTGGCTGCCAGACGTACGGTGTAAACCCCGTTTGTGATGAAAAGCGCTGTTAGATATTTGGGATCTGTGCAAAAGAAACACTGAGGGAGCTGCAGACCTGGTCAGTCTTCCAGGGGGCTCAGTTATGCTGCTGGGATTCTTTGAAGTGTTTAAAATGGTGGGTGCTGAACTGAGGGCACAAAAGTTGTGTAGGGCCTTTGCAGTTTTCATATACTCTTACTTGGGTGCTCAGTCTTCACGGAGGGAAAGGATTGGGAACAGGAAGTTGTGCAAGATCTAACAGGAGAGCTGAAATAGCTTGGCTGCAGTGGATCTTCGAGTCTCAGACACCTGTCCTTGCTGGAACCGGTGAGATTAGGGCAAGCAGTGTTTGTTGATGAAAAGCTAAGTTTTGCAAAGTGAAAAATTAACCTGAGCACTCTAAAACTGGATTTGTGAGGAAGCCAGGGTGCAGAATGCTGATGTCTCCACTAGGTGTATTTTCACAGCATTTTGCTTTCTGTATCTGTACGTGTGTATGTGTGTGGTGTTTCGACAGCGAGTTCTGTGGAGAGAATCTCAGCAAACACAGGTTCACGCGGGCAGTGAAGAAGCTGAACGCCAATATCCTTCACCTTTGCTTCTCTCAGGTAGGGGGAATGCACGTTGGGCTTCTTTGGAGAGCTTTTAAAATATCAACTGGGCCTGCAGGTTTCCTCCAGTAACTGATCATGTCTTTTTCTTACCTTCCCCGTGGTAGCACGTAAATTTAGATCTGTTGCACCCTCTGCATACGCTCAGGAACCTTATGTACCTGGTCAGCCCGGACACCGAGAACTTGGGCAGGTAAGAAAAGCAGTATCTCAGCTCGCCTGTGAGTGAATCCCTTTTGAAGTTACGCGTTTGTCTTGTTACTCATGAGGGAAATTCTCCTTTTCTGCTGGACTTACAGTCCTCAGCACATCAGAAAGCAGGGTAGTTACAGGGAGGAGATATGAGAGGAAATACGAGTAGGAAATCAGGTTTATGCTGTGCTTCTGCGCATGGCAGGTTCAGCTGGAGGCTTTGTGGCTGATCGTGAACTTGTGTCCCCTACGCCCAGAGCAGGAACTCTGCCCTCCAGGGGACAGCAGCCCGTAATGCCAGGCGGTCTCACCGTGCTCCAAATGTGACCCTGTCCACATCTTGCCAACAGGTAAATAGCGAAGAGCATCCAGCAGCATGAACCCTAAAATGAATACTAGGTAAAGCTTTCCCGAAATACTTCCAGTCAACACCCTAGACCAAAGTCAACACTTCAAATAATATTCATTTCTATGTAAATTAAGATTAAAGACAGCTTTTCTGTTAACTTAGTACGTGAGGAAAAGAACATCAGTTCCTGTGGGCTGCACGTACCAGGTTTAGTAATTTTTTTTTTTTTTTAATACAATTTAAATAGAAGAAAGCCGACAACATTGATTTCCTGTTGGGATAATCCAGTCACAAGTCACTTGTGCCTGAGACAGTCTGCAAATATTTGTTTAATCTGACTTCTGCTTCATTCCCCCTTAAACACAGTAATGTTCTGAAATCTACTTTTCCACTTTGTTCTTGTGTACAAATCTATTTTTATTTAAAAACCTGCAGTGCCACTAAGAGGAACTGCTTAGCTGCTGTTCTTTGGGTACATCCCTACTGATTCAGCCCAAAGGTCCAGCGCGCCAAATCGTTGTAACGTAGCTCAGTTTGGGGAAAATGATGCTGCTGCTTGCCTGAAAACGAGGAGAGTGCAGGAAATGCCCAGAGAATGAAGAACTGTGTCCTGGAAAACAGCTGCTGGAAAAGGTCCGGGTGCCACAGCGGCTCTCGCTCCTCTGCGCAGATGTCGCAGAGCTCCACATGCATCAGTCGGGTCCACACGGTGAGAGAAGAGGTTTCAGGAAAGAGTTGGAGAAAATACCTACCAGATAGGGGCGTAGTTTAGTCTGCGTAAAACTGTCTTAGCTGCTAGAGGTGAGACTGAGGGATGGCTTGATTTCCACACCTTCATGGGGAGAAAATGCAGGCTGCTGAATGGTTTCATTAACACCGTTGGGAGCACGGAGTCTGAGCTAGGTGGACACAAGAAGCACACACTTAACGCAGAGAATGACGGAGGGGATTCGCTCTGTCCTTATATCATCCTGTCAAGGCTGGATGAGTTTCTGGAATGGATGCTTTCATCAGGCAGAAGTTCCTGGGCTCAGGACAAGGGGAAGGGGTGGAACGTAATGGCTTTGTTACAGAGGAGGTCACTGGAGATGATCTAATGGTCCCTTCTGGCTCTCACCCTGATGACTCTCTTCTTAGGTTGCCTTGTTAAGCAGAACGCTTTGCCAGAAGGCAGCGCTCCCATTCCTTTCTGGGTTATGAAAGAGGAGTGTTTACCTCCTCTTCAATTTCTCAGCCATCTGCAAAGTTTGCAACAACCAGCTCTCTTTATTTTCCGTTAGATATCGCGGCCTATAGTTGCCCAGTAGTCTCCTTTACGTTACCGTTTTCCGATACGTGTAATTTTACCAAGCTTTAATTGTTTGCATCAAAATTTTCCATGCTAAATCGCTGCTTCAGGCTCCTTCTCCGACCGGAGCTGGAGAAACGCTCTTACCCCTGTTCAATTCTTGCTCCTGGTTCACTGAGCAGCTTTGGGGTGAACTTTCGGCCTGCTTGCTGGGGTCAAGCCACCTTTCGCCGCCTGTGAAAGCCTCACGCGCTGTGAGCGTGGGGCGCAGGCCTCTGAAACGGCTCCCTTTGACTCAGTAAAGACGTTTTGTGTTTTGGCTGTGCCCCTACTCCAGTCCAAAAGCGGTGGGACGGGGCGGGATGCAATTGCTTCACGGCGCAGGTGGGATTTTGGCCGGGACCTCTGGGCAGCCTGGTCCAGTGTTTGAGCAGCTTCACAGTAAGAAAGATCTTGAGGTGGTGCCCGGGGTGAAGTGCTGCTCTGGGAAGTCTCCGCTAGCGAGCTGTGCCAGCCGCGTTCCGTAAGTTGTAAACGACGCCCTTCCCCTGGCTGACAGAGCTCCCGCCGCCTCGGCCTGCCCGGGGCTGGTGGTAAAAATAAAAGCTGTCGCACATCGAGCCGAGGTTTCCAGCAGCGGAGCTGTGAGTTATTATCAGTAGCGTTTTCTTTTCTGTGTGCGTGTTTCACTGTCCGCTGCCAAAGCAGGACAGCTCTTCCGCCGTTCCCGCTCCGTGGATTGGAACCCGGCTATCGCTTCCTTGGCCGACTGTTTGCGTGTCACTAGTGTCATAACGCAATTATCTCCGCGGCCAGCGAGTTTTTCTCTGCCAGCTGATAAACACAGAGGTGTTTTAATTTCTCTGCCGCACGCGTGACAGAGCAGGGTGCTTTGGCGTGCCCAGGACTCGCAGCAGCGAAGCGACAGTCCTTCTCTTGCACGGTACCAACCGCGCTGACGGCATCGTGTCCGTGTTCGCAGGTCTGGGCCTTTCGAAATCAGCGCTGATCTCGAAGACTCCATGGAGTTTGTGGATCCCAGTGCCACCGGCGAAACGGATGACAGCGGAGACGAGCGCGTCAGCGACGAAGAGACGGACCTCGGGACGGACTGGGAGAATCTGCCGAGCCCCAGGTTCTGCGACATTCCCTCTCAGCAGGTGGAGATGCTGCAGAGCCAGAGCACGCAGGTGTCTCAGCCCATTGCCAGCAGCAGCGCCGGGGGAATGATCTCGTCCGCTGCTGCCTCCGTCACCTCGTGGCTGAAGGGGTACACTGGACATCGCTAACGAGCGTGGGAAAAGGATCATAGGATTTGTGGAAGGAATCCCCCCCCAACAATGCTGTAGTAAACCTTACATATTCGGTTAAGTAGTGCCTGGAACAAAGAAAAGGTCGGACTTTGATTTTGTAAACCAGAAAAACCTTTTTATTTACCCAAGATGACTGTGACGGTATCGTTTTGTAAATGAGCTAAGCTACGTACTTCTGACGGATTCTGTGACGGCACTTTGTGTCTTGGTTCTGTCTGCGTCGTTGAGTAGCGAGGAAAAAGGACCCGGCAGCCTCCAGCTCTACTTTCTAAAGAAGAAACAGATCTTTGGAGTGTTTGGATCGCGACGAGAACAAGAAGAGGGCTGCTCAGGGGGCAGCCTGGACAGCAGTGCAAATGCAGTTCACGTTTTCTTAACACCTGACAGGGTTTTCATTTGTGTGTGTTTTAAATCTGTCTTGCATAATGCAAAAAATACGTCTTTCTAAATTTTTTCATTCAGGACATGAAAATTATGCATTTTTAACATGTTTTCTAATCTCTGTTGCCATATTTTTAATACAAAGAATCAGCATGGACGGGAATTCGCGCAGCAAATTGCTCTTCTTTTCATTTGGTTGCGAATCTTTACCCAGTTTTGCCGTAGAAAACTGGCTTGTTTCATGCTGTTTCCTCCGCGTGGTAGTCTGGAAGTTTCGTGTTGTGCTGTCCAAAGCACACAGGCTCTTTGCTCTTAAATACCACACACCAAAGAAACACTGGACCTTCTCCTAGCTACACCCACGTTTGACGCCGATGCGGGATTGCGTTGTTGCAATAATATTCATCGGTCACGCCACCGCGTTGCCAGGTTTTAACGTTAGAAAAACCTCATTTTGAGCTGGTTTAATGAAGTCACCCAGTCTCCACACTACACGTGTTTTAAACCCTGTGCTATTTTATGTTTATGGGGCGGGGTTTTCTTTTCTCGTTTACCAAATGCCAAGAAGTTGATTTCCATTCACTGCACAAGCGCTCCCCGCGCGGCCGGCTCCCTTGTAAAACCCCAGGAGCCGCGATACCCACGGATGCGTTTGGCGACGGCGAGCTCCTCCGCTTCCTCTGCCCTGCGCGGTGTCGCACCGAAAGAGGGGTTTGCTCCGCGAGGCTCCGCGCCGTTTACGTTTTAAATAATCGGGACGTTGTACGTCTCCACGGGGTGAACTCAAGTGAAAGCATCCTCCCGTCCCCCCAGGAGGGAAGGGTTTCGGCTGCGGGGAGCGACGCGTGAGCCATGTCCCTGCCACGGGGCAGCGTCCTCCGCGTTTGGAGTCCCAGCTGCGGGCCCGGCGTCCCCGGCCACCTCGCGGAGCGTTGGGTGGCGGCTTTGCCCTGTTCTCCCCGGGCCGGCCAGCGCTGCCTCCTGTCTCCGCCCAGAGGGGGGTGGAAAAGGGGTTTTGGGACCGATGCCCACGTACCCCAGCGGGTACTGGCTGAGTATCGTGTCTCCCCGCCCTCAACCCTTCTCCTACAGCAATTTTTTCTCTTTGGCCTTGGGGATGGGCATCTGTTGTCAATAGTTTAATTTTTCTTTTATTTTTTTTTAAACCAAAGACCCTTAACTCCGCGCTAACAGCGCACGCGTTGTTAGATGAAGACGCCCTCGCTCCTACCGTTCTTTGGGTCTAAACCCAACAGCTGGGTTCGTTTTAGGAGAACAGCCCGGACTCCCCTTGGCTACTGCAGCCTGAACGGGGCCGGTGCCCGGGCCGCGGCCGGGGGGGGTTTGCTGGCCGCTCAGTTCGCAGCACTTTACTCACTTGCAGCTACCGCATCCTTCGCAATTCCGAGCAGCCGGCACTGCCAGGGCCGTGTCCTGGGCTCTTCACGTCGCACAGCCCCCTCCGGTTCCCCAGTTCTTTTGCCCTGGCCCCCACCATATAAATATCTTCCCTTCCTTTTTATTTTTGTTTTTAGTACGCGTTTCAGTCACTCTTTCATCGCTGCCTTTGTGCTGCTTTGACCCCCTAAAGGCCAGGCCATTATTCTGCTTTGTACACTGGGTGGGGAAAAAAAAAAAAAAACCACCACAAAAACCTTTTTAAGCCATAGACTTCATGTTTTCCAAATAATTTATTTGCAACCATGTCATATTCTGGAATTGCACAACGGCAGTGCCAGAGTGCTAAGCTGCATCGGGATCGATCTGTTCACGGAATGTTTTTGTACCAGAGTACAGATTGGGGTTTGTTTTTTGGTTTTTTTAAGTGTTTTGCACATGTGTAGCTAAGGAAGAATTGTGTGTGTCCAAACCTTTGAGTGCAATTGCCAGGATTAGTTTTCCAGGTTGTTTGGGGAGCGGGGGAGGGAGGGCAGGAATCTCTGTCATGAGAGATGGTTGACGGCCAGCTGCGAGTTTACAGAACGCTTTGCGTAGCGTGGAAGCGGGAATTTCAGTTCAGGCCGTGACCGCTGGCCGTGAGCAGCGACCTGGGGTGGCCGATTTCGGGAGCCCAGCCTTGGAAGGGTCTCAGGTGGGACACCAAGGGTTGCTCGTCACCCAAAAAAACTCACAGCCTCTCTCTGCAACTTCCGAACTAGATGTAACGGAACACAAATGTTTTGGGTTTTGTTTTTTTTTCTAAATTTTATTGTATTATTGCAATAAATCTTTAACAGTAATTTTTTTTAAGTGGTATATTTAGAATTGTGGTTTGTTTTCAACCGTGCTGGGGAAGTACACAGGAATTTCCAGCCTGAGCATCACAGGGACCAGACCTGTTACAGCGCAGCGCTACGGCGGTGGATTGAGCCGTAAAAAAAATACTCTGCCATAAAATAACCGCGTCTCCATCGGAGCAGGTAAAGGAGCCTGTAAAACACGCGCACGCACCCCCCTGTGTGTACGTGTAAACGGATAAATCTCCTGTAAGCCCAGGTTTGAACCTCTCCGCTGCTGGGGGCCGTTTGTTTCTGCAGGTGCTGCGCCCGAACGACTTCTGCGCAGGGGGGAAGCCGCTCCTCTCGACAGGGTCACGTCAGACGGACGCGAGCAGAGGTGACTACTGCCGCGCGCTGTGGCGTGTCTGGGCAACAGGGGCAGGGCTGCGTTTGGCAGCGAGAGGCAGGCTTTTGCCCACGGGACCCGGCGGGCCGTGGTTTACTGACTGCTGAATGATGGAGGAGATGAAACCCATCCCGCTTGATTTTTTTTCCTGTGGCAGCTACGCGATGGGGAGGACCGATGCCCTGCGGTTCCCGTCTGCTGCACTCCCAAGAGTGGGAGCAGCAGCACCCCGGGGCTCCTGCGCGCGGAGCTGGGGCGGTTGCCTGGCTCCAGGCTCAGCTCATGCCTACACCGGTGCTGAGGTCCCTTCTCCTTAAGCAGTGCCATCAGCAGGAGGTTTCATCCTCTGCCAGCGCTGGTTTACGGCAGGGGAGCAGCCTGGTACTGCCCCGAGCCCCCCATCCCTACTCCGGGGTTCCTGGACCAGCCAGGCGCAGGCTGGGGAGGAGAAAAACCCCGGGGTGAAGCTTCAGCACCATTCCCAGCTTGCAAGAAGTGGGATTCCAGACGGAAGTGTGCGTCTGCAGGTGTGAAATGTTTCTGGGGGCTGGCACGGGGGCAGACACAAGGGATAAAGCCTCGCGGAGCCTCGTTCCAGGGAGCTGAGAGGCAGCCGAGGGGAAAAGCTGCTGCAGGAAGGGGCAGGATGGAGCGAGGGCCCAACCACACGCCTCAGCCACAGGTGGCTTTTCAGGGGTGCCCATGCCAGAAGACCCCCCCAAGCTTGATGAAGCTTAGGAACAATGGCAACGTTATTACAGTTTCTTCGCTGGCGTATCTGGAACTTTCCTCTTGGAAAATAAAGATCATCGGACCTTGGGTTCTCCCTGAACTGGCCCTTAAGAAAACAAGGATCTGCACTTTACTGCTTTATGGGGGAAGGAAAAAAAAAAACCAAACCTGCAGGCAGCTCGGCACGGCGACATTCAGAACCCACTTCTGGATGCAAACGTTTGTTTTGTAAAACAATTTTTAACAGCAATACTGCGCAGCGGGAGCAGTTCCGGCAACCAGCGCAGTAAGTGATGTATAAAACAGCCCGCGGGCCTGGGCCAGCTCGGGGGGGGGCGCGATGGGGTAAAGACCAAACTGTCCTCCGACTTTAACCGCTGCTAGGAACAAAACAGCCCGCTGCCATCATTTTATTCTCATTTTTCCCCTTGTTCAACAAAGGTGACCAAAATCTCACACCCTGTTCCAAAAAAAATGACCTCACCGGCCCCTTATCTAGCTACAAAATATTTTCCTCTGCTGCTTCTATTCCAGCCTTGCAGGGACTTTCCTCGCCGCTGTCAGCCGCTGCGGGTTATCTCAAGTTTTCCACAGCCTTGGGTGGGGGGCAGGAAAGCTGTTTCTTCCCCCTCTTCCTTAATTGAAATTAAGCTGAAGGCTTTTGATGCTGATGGCTTTGGCAAGACAGTTCCTTCCAGAAAGTTGTTTTTGCTGCTCGTCCCAGCGCGGCAGAGCAGAGCTTGGGTGAAGCCTGCGCCCCGTTTTGAGAACGAAGTCACGAATTCAGGAGGGATCCTGCTTTTCCTCTCCCTCTTCAGAGCTGATTACAAGGCAACCGCACCCTCCGTTCAGCTTTCTAATTTCATTCCTCCTGCTTGTCGTCGCGTCCGCTGCAGTGCTGAGCAGCACCGGGGAGAGGTGTCAGGCAGCAGGTAAAGCAGGGACTGTGAAAAAAAAAAAAAATAAATGGCATCCCTTTTACATCTGCTGAGAACATCCTGAGCTTGCAGCCTGAAATGTGGGTGAGCCCCGTGGGAAGGCAGCACCAGTTCCTCTTGTCCGCGATGCCGGGGTCCCCCCTTGTTCTGGGAAGGGGCAGAGGAACAGCAGCAGCACGAAGCACGGGGAGATGGGGGTCTCAGGCAACGCGCTGCGCTTGGCTCCTGCAGGCTGCAAAACAGCTGCTGCTCCCCTTGCGCCGCTCCCGGGAACTGAACCGGGCTGCCAGGTTGTCCAGGGTCCTTCCCAGGCTTCCAAACCGTTCAGCCCAAGGCAGGGAGCTGGGCTGAACTCCTCTCCTCTCGCTGCAGGAGAGGAACGTGTGAGGAAACACTCACAGCTCCCAGGGAGTTCGAGGAATTGGCCTTCGCCTTCGCGTTCATCCCGCTGGATCCACGCTCCATCCTCCAGCATCCAGGGCACAGGTGAGGGGCCGAGGGAAGAGCGGAGAAGCAAGCCTCAAAACATTTTTTTGCACGTTTTGCACACCTCGCAGCAGCTTTCTGGGTAACGGGAGCCTCTTGCTGAGCCTCTGCTGCACGCAGGGCTGATGGGAGGGAAAGGAAAACTGGAATTTGTGAACGTGACAGCAGGGAGTTCTCCAAGTAACACCGGTTGGGAGGTTGGTTTGTTTCCTTTTCAGTTGGAGGACTGGTTTTCTACAGGAAGCACACCGCAAGCCTGAACCACAGCAAAGCACCAGGTTTCTGCCACGTGTTTTACAGCATTTTTATTTTGGGGCACAAGTCTTACAAGAGAAAGTGGGGTAAGGCAGATCTAGAATGCACATTTTATTTAAGTAAAAAAAAAACAAAAACAAAAAACAAACCAACCAAAAAAAAAAAACCCCAAAAAACAACAGACAACGTGGGTAAGGTAGACAAGAACTTTTTATATTCTGACTATACAATAATATTCCTCTCCTTTTATCCACTGCCACGCTACCAGAATGGATCTGTCCTAGTCTAGTTTGAAGGCTGTCCAGTTAAGTTGTCTGAAGATTCTTTCCACAAGTTGACCTTTACCTATTTAGAGTTTCTCCTCAGAAACATTCATATATTATACAGGATATACAGATTTTGAAACAAGACACTTAAAAACACACACAACTATAGCCGCAACACTGTCGTAGCTGCATTGTAGTGAGTAGGTTGTTCAGCCAGCTGGAGACTCTGTATGTACAATTAGTTTTTTATAGTGTTATTTACACAGATGGACTAAAAGCGATCTTTAATCTAAAAGGTAAAGGCTCTTGTGTTGAAGGATGTGCAGTTTCATAGCCCTGTGGGGAAAAAAAAAAACCAAAAAAAAACCCAAAACCACGACAATTATATACACTGTAAACAGCACAAGGCATGAGAATCTCCTCCTACCCCGAACAATCCCGCAGGAAAGTGTCTGTGCACTAATATTCCTCTTCCGCTTCGGCTCCCGCTCCTCTGCTTTTCTTATGGATGGCGCGGTTAAAGCTGTGGCAGGCAGGAACCCAGTGATTGTCATGGAGACCTAACTTACAGCCCGGGATGCCCTTCTGGGACCGGTGACAGCACATCCAGTACCCGGGCCCGTAGGGTAAAGCTTGACAGTATGGTTTGGGATGCCACCGGCACAGCGATACGTCCCCCTTCACGTATTTCTTCTTGCACTGCTTGCAAGGGTCTTCTCTGTAGCGGGGATCGCGGACCCAGCGGGAGTCCGCTGGCCTGATGTTGTAGTATTCGATGATGAATTTGAAGTAGTAGCAAGTGCATTTTAGGGCGACCAGACTCCTGGTAGGAAGCAATCCAAAAATCTTCACGATGATGTGGTGAGGCAGGAAGGCCATATACTGCTGAGGCTCCAGGAGCTGCTGGATTTTAAACCTGGTCTCCAGAAAGTCATGCGAAACCTGCCTCTTTAAGCAGGAAGCATCAAGTACTTGCAAAGCCCCTTCTGGCGGAGGAACGGACAGGGCAGACGGCTCCGCAGGGACACCGCTTCCGATGCAAGGTCTGTCGGACGCCAAAGCATCCTCATCCTCATCTTGGGCTGCTTCTCCTGGCTTTTCTCGGGTACTGTCCCGTAGCGGCCGTTGCTCATGAGCGGCAGGCTGGTCAGCCTGGAGAAAAAAGAGCCTCCCTGGGAGCGGATCTTCGCCAGAACCGGAGTTAGAGAGCTTCTCTTTCCTGCATCCTTTCTCGGTCTTCGTGACCGATATACTGATGCATAAGGGCTCCTTCCTAGCAGGATGCAGACTCTGCTTTGGGAAAATTCCAGGCTCTTTCGACGTACAATCAACAGTCGCGTTCTTGCTCTGCAAGGAATCTGGTGGCAGCCTGGCAGCGGCCGGACACGCAGACAGCAGGGGTCTGGGAGGCTCAATTCGCATTTCCGAATCGCTCCTGCCGGCGGTTATGGCCAACACCGCGTGAGCAAGTCCCGAATCCACATTCCCCATCCGAGTATCCAGCCCAGAAGGAAAAGGCTGCCGAGCAGAGGCAGCGCCATCCCACAACTCGGTGTGACCCAGAGGACCGCACCGTCCTCCGTACCCAGCCTCTGCCACCCCCGCCTCCTCCAAGCCATCCCCCGGAGCCAGGACCCCCGAGGAGACCTTCCCCGCCTCTCCCTCGGGCTGGGTGCCGTTGGCCAAGAGCACCCTGCCGACGTTTCGCCGGAAGCTGTTGTTCCGCGAGAGGCTCCCGGCCTCCCGTTCGCTCTGGCGCTTCAGGCACTCCGACTCCAGCTTGGCCACCATGTCCAGCACGCGCACGGGCTCGCTCTGCTGCTGCTCGCTACCGCCGCAAGGTCCCCTCTCCCCGTGTACCTCGCACGTCCCGGCGGCGGAGAAAGGGTCTGAACTGGGAAGCGCAGCTTTAGGCTGAGCGTTCAGCCTCGTAGTAGAAGCAGGCGCGCAGGTTTTAGCGCAGTCTACCAGTAAAGCACTTGCTCGTTGCTCCAGAAAAGCTACCATCTCGATCACGGAGAGGGACCGGCCCGGGAACGCGCCCTCACCGTTGTCGTTGGCGTAATGCACCGAACAGTGCTCGATACCGCAGGCGAAAGGCTCCGGCTGGGAGCACCTGGCGTTCGCCTCCCTCATTCTTTCCAGTTGAATTTTGGCTTTTTTGAGATCTACGCATTTTTTCCTGCGTTTCGCCGTTCTTCCGTCGATATCCCACGTGCTTTTAATTTTCATCGAGCCCAGCCGGTTGGTGCTGCTGCATTGCTGGGCTGCAAAGAAGGCGATTTTCTCCTTGGTATTGCCGGGTTTCACCACGGCCCAGACATCCAGCGGCCCTTCCCCTTCTTCTCCCTGGTGGATCGTTGCGGACAGGGCGTTCTTCTTTTCCCTCGCGCTTGGACCATCCGCCGGACCTTTCCCATTCATATTGCACATAGTATTTGGATAAATAATCCCCAGGAGCTTTCGAGGCGGCGTCACGAGGGAGGGTTTTGGGAAAACGCTCAGTTTGGTGCAGTTGGTGGTGTATTTTTCCTCTTGTGCTGATCTCTGATGGCTCATAGGTGGGCCTCTCAGGGAATCTTGGCTGATTTCTGGAGATCGCTCTTTCTTCTGTAACTTGAGATATGGCTTTAAGTGCATACCAGAAACCCTAGAAAAAAAAAAAAAAAAACAGAAAGGGAAGAAGTTATAGTCGCAAAATACGCCTGCCTGGATCACGGGAGGTGGCCAGAGTCGGCACCAGCACGCCTCCAACTCTGTCAAGCAGCCCACGCTTCAAGAGGAACCACGCGAGGAAGGAAAAAAGCAGCAACCAGGCTGCAGCATCCCCCCTTGGAGAACTTCTTGCAACAGGACTGTGATTCTTAAGGACAGCAGAGACCTTCCCGTTAGGGAAATTGGTTTCCAAGGAGTTGCAAGGAGAAATCAGTTCTATCTGCTGTGCAAACATGGCTAGGGATTCCTTCTGGAGTTCGGGCCGTCCTTCTGTCCGTTCCTTTCTTAACCCAGCTGTAAAGCACACGTGGGTCCAACAGTTTATTCTGAAATTAGCTACTCTACACGTAACTTTTTTTTGTTTTCAGTAGATAAAGGACAGTTAGCAGGTGTAAATTAGTAAATTAGCAGGTGCTCATCAGAGATCCCAGCAGATATCTGGTCTCCCAGTGTGACCCCAAATGAAACCTAGCCTTTAGTACATCAGTAAAGGCAAATTTGGTGTTACTTTCCCGTGAGGGTCCTTCTGCTACACACGGGACGTCCCCCCAGAGCGACCGAAGCACCACGTAAGGCTGAAGGGAACCCTGCGCAAGGACGTGCGTGTACGGTGAAGAATTTAAGAGCTGTGAAGGAGACACTTGGGTGCTGCTCAGGTTACAGCAGCGGCACCACTCCCGCGACGGTCCCAGCTCTCCCGTTCCGTTACACCTTCGCAGTCATCTTCAACTCCAAGGTCAAAAACCGCAAAAGCCCAGGGCGCTGCCACGTAGGATGCCATTATCGGGAGACTTCAGGCTCTTCTCCCAGAAGGATGGCATAAGCATATTGCAGAACTAACTATAGATTGTGTTTCCATGGTAATCTTTGAATTGTGACATTAAAGGGCCTCCTTTCCGAGACGCGGATAACCCGTGCCCGCTAGCTGAAGAACAGCGGGTCCAACGCCACGTTCATCACGCGCCGACACGGGCGCGTTCGGACAGCGACAGCCACCACCAGAACACTTGCTTGAGGATTGCATTTCTAGCCTAAACCCAGCTTTTAATTCAAAACCTCAAGCTGTAACACCTATAAAGTCAGACACGCGACACGTTTGCACCAGGCAGCTGCAGCCAGGGCCGTGCTGGGCTCTCTCCCGCCACGCCGCGGTCACGACACGCACCTACCTCAGACCTACAGACCGTGGGGAGAAGAGAGCTCCCCTTACTGCGGATACGCCCGCCTCATCCCGGAGTCAATTCTCTCCCTGTGCCTTCTGCGTGCTAATTCCAGCTCTGGTTGGAACTGGGTCACCTCCCAATTTAGTCTGCTCTGCAAAACGCAACCGAGCTATTTGGTTTGCCTTCTCAGTTGGATGCTGAAAACTAAAATAATCTGACAAAAACAGAACTTCAGGGTGCTGAAAGAGATGAATAAAAAGAGGATGAGGCTGCTGTAGTGTGTTTCAGCCTCATTTTCCATAGATTCCACCTCACCTCAGTTTCACTTTACAGCTAGGCAGGGTCAGGCCACCGGCGTGCTCAAGCCCAGCCCAGAAGAGCAGCAGGTGAACCACCGCAGCAAAGGGCCGCGGAGAAGGGTGCCCGCAGCCCTCCCTTCCGCATCCAAAGGGCATTTTGGAGCTGTGCTGCTCACACTGGAGCGAGGAAAGCTCCGACGGCTGCCCGCCGCCGCAGCCCAGGGAGAAGAGTGGAACGCAGTTAAAGACGCGCGAAGTCACGTTGAAATCTCACGAGCTGGGAGCAGAAGATCAAATTTCACTCGTGAGTTTTCACGGCAGGGTGTTTGAAAGATGAGCTGAACCTGTTTTTAAAAGGCTTTCTTCAAGCAGTTTTCAGGAATCCAGCAGGACAATCAGTTCAGCACCCTTCATGGAGAGAAGCTGCAAACGAAGGCGAGAGCAGGACCAAACTGGTCACCCCAGCGGGCTCAGAGGCCACGGTTCGCCAGCAAAGTTGGTTCAGCTGCTCCCAGCTATCTCTGCTCTACGGAGAAAGACAAAGCAGAGCTATGCCTCACCTAGTATGGATTTCTCCTTTAAGGTTATATTTCCTCCTGTGTTTCAGTTAGTCTCTGGCTCGGCCAACAATACCATTTAAGGTTGAAAAGTTATTAATTTACATAATAAAATTATGCCTTAGTCAGAAGTTTTAGTGCCAGCATAATTGCCTCATTTGAATTCAGCGTTCAGTTCACTGCGCTGTTTTAATGGCCCCAGATTTAAATAAAACCTTCATCTGGTAACGTCAGATGGCTGTAAAAAGGAGTCCTGCTAACTCCACCTGACCAGCTGAACCGCAGGGCCACCTGCCTCCCAGTTTTGGGGCAGTGGGGAAGAGAATTTCCGTTTTAAAAGGGAAGTTAGCGATGGATCTTACCTCAAAAGAGGTAAAGGGGGGACGACGACAAAACCAACCCACTCCACACACTCTTTGCTGTGAACATGAAGAAGTAAGAACTTTCAGGCAAATATAGCTTCCTCCCTGCACGTCAGCAGCACATTTAATTTCCAGCTCCTAGAACTGGAACACGGCTCCCCAGCAGAAACTGCTTTGAAGATGAGCCCAGTCCCCACCCACAGTCTACCTTTTATTTCTTCAACACTTCAGTGCTGGCAAGCAGAGAACTGCAGCAGCTGCAGGTTAAGCTTTTAAATATTGAAAAACACCAAAAATAGCTTTTAAAAGGTGAAATGACTGACAATTCCCTATGATACCTAATGCCAGAATAATTCTGTTTGCTTTCCTCCACCCTTTAAGTTATCAAGCTTTCTAATTTTATCTTTAGAGACGACGACTCTTCAGAAGTCCGTGGAGTAAGCATAAAAGGTTTTCAATCCCAAACGTGTGGCTTTGAATTCCTGATAAGAGAGAATTCTGCCAGGGATGATCAGCACTGGAACAACCGGCAGTGCTGCCTTTATGCTGTTATTCCATCCTTACGTGGATGAAATAAAAGGGCCAGGCTTTTTTTTTTTTTTCTATTTCTAATCAGCCACGTCTGAAAAACAGGAAACTTATACTTCTGGAATGACACCGCTGTTTTTACAAGTCGTAACTACGGTTTGTTTCCACTGCAGTTTTACCAGGTTGGTTACGAGAGGGGATTGATACAGGAATGTACGGCTTCATACACGTGCAGACATGTGCGCATCCACAGCAGCTAAAAAAAATTAAAAATTTGCTTCGGTGGAAGCTCTAAAGTTGGAGGAAAAACTGGTAGAAAAGGCTCAAGTCTCAACAACTCCTTTCTAAGGTCCACAGAGAGTCTAGATGCTCTCACTGCACCTGGGTCAAGGACTCTCACAATGCCCTGAGAAGCCAAAAGATTTCCTCTGGCCAGCAAGAACAGCAACAAAAAAAAAAAAAAAAAAAAAAAAAAA
>WHYT01015083.1:18147-30518 GCA_009806455.1 Tetrax tetrax | reverse complement strand
GTTAGCGTTTACAAAAAGTTCCTAGCGTTGCTGACTGCACACACAGTGCCAACTACAACTCTAAAAAACCCTCAGGAAACACTGACAGAAGGCAATGCCAAAAAAAAAAAAAAAAAAGAGAGAAAAACTTTAAAAACCCACACCAAGCGTAACCTCTGGCAAGGCATTTCTCTTCGCTGGCATCCCATTTCTGTGTCTGCAGAGCTGAGCTCCTCCGTAAAGGACAGTGACGATGAGGAAGGACGGCGTACCGAACGCAAGTTGAACGATGGACAACCACTTGTTATTTCTGGAAGGACTCGGCGGGTCCTTGGGGCTCAGTCTCCAGTGCCATTTCCATCCCCTCTGCGCTGCCGGGGCAAGGCGAAGCAGACGGAGAGCTGCTTCAAAGGCATTCCACGGATTCTGCCGGGGTGGGAAAGTCCCGGCCGAGCAGCCGGGATGGACAACGCTCTGCTACTCACTGGAGCTCGTTCTGGCGTGTGGCAAGCGTCCAAGCTTGGAGAAAGGCAGGTTGGGAAGCGCCACGCTCCAGACCAGGGGCGGCTTCGGCTTCAGCAGCTGCGGAGGCATCCGATTTCTAGAAAACCCGCTCCCTTGCAGCGGGAACTCTGGATTAAAGCAAGTGCTGCTGGCCCACCTCCCCACGCCCACGGAACGGCCTCTTGCATCTATCGGAAAGCAAGCCAGGATTATTATGGGCTTTGAAGGTGAACAGAAGGGATGGACTGCTGGAGCGGCAGAGCTAAAGGCAAAGCAGGCGCCTGACTCAACGTTGGGTCCCCCACCGCTCGTTCACCCACGTCAGGTGTTCAAATAACCTGACTCTGGGGGAGACGACACCCCAATCTAGCTGCACGCGGGAGGAGCTATAAAACCCATCACGCGTAAAATCCACCGTCTTCAGCAAGCAGCAGCTTCGGCTCACAGAAGCCCACCGCACAGACTACTCCGGTTGGAGGGCTCCCACCCATTAATGAGCTTTGAACACCTTTGAAAGTAAACTCACACGCCTCCATACCCTTCAGTGTAAAACAGAGCAGCCTTTCTGAGTTTTACGCAGGAAGAAGTGCCGTTACTTTGCCAGTCTTTTGTATAAAAGCACTCGCCGTGAAGCGAGCGGCGCAGAAGCCGTTGTTTGCCGAGCCTGAGGAAGCTCAAACCCGTGCTCCCTGCTTCCCAGCCGTACTACGGATGACACAGGGATGACACAAAGCAGAAGGGAACAAAGTAAACTGAAAGGTTTGGTATTCAAAGTTATAAGCTGCTCCAAAAACGTTTAGCTGAAAGATGATGGGGTAGCACGCATGCCTGCGGTGGAACAAGCTAAGATAAGAAGAAATCACAGAAGGACAGTAGGAAAAAGAAAAAAAAAGTGGTGGTTTTATAGGGCTTGTGATGAAAGCTGCCCAGAGCAGCACAGATAAGTGGCATGTTTCCTTCTGCAAATGTTTTATCTTTCTTGATTTAACATTTGTTTTCTAATTTATGAACTGCAAGAGGACCAAGACCTTTCTTCGTATCATGATGCAGCAAATTTCTTCACACGGTTAACGAACCAACACAAAGTGACGCTGTTTAGTCCTCACTTTCACACACACCTGATGAGAACACAGGAAAGGTTGTGGAAATTAACCTTGGACCGCAGTATCGTAAGAGACTCAGAGTTCCAGAGAAAGAACAAGCAAAAGTAGATCTGAAGGCAAGTCACCAGGTTGTTCTTTTGAAACTCAAGACTGAAAGGAAACTGGTTCATGAAGTCAGCTGCACTGCGGTGCAGAGGATTTCACTGCAGACAGCACGACCCAGCAGGCATCCTCCAGGAGTCAAAAGGTGTTTTCATTATTAAGAACACATCCCAAAGAAGAACAGGAGAAACTCCAAGTGAACGCGCTCCTTCTTCGGGAAGGATACAAGAAGCAGGCACGGGTTTAAGATCACCAGGTCACATCACTTGGAAACTTGTATCTTAGAGATCAGCGAGTCTGGGAATAACGCTGCACCGGTTCTCAAATTTAAGTCACTGCAAAGATACTTAAAAACAAAGTAATAGTAAAAGGTTCTTCAGTTTGAGAGGACATGGAGAGAAACTGGGCTGCAAGGAAAGCCAGGACAGAGATTAAGAGTAGTCTAGGTACGGCACAAAAATACTAAATTTGACTTTGCATCATTTTTAAAGAGGGGTAATAAGGGTGATCATGAAGACAAAAGCCCAGGGACTAATTTGAACAAGAACATTGGCAGGGGGAGGATTAAAAAGCTTCATGAAGATTGTAAGGATTGGCTCATCTCAGTTTTAGAATCCAAAATAGATAGGCTCAAACTGGAGGCCCAGAAGCAAGATTTAGAAACCTCTTGAAAGGCAACAACATGAGTTAATAAAACATGTGGCACATGGGAGGTGGCACTGCAGGGGAGAAAAAAGGGAGAGGGACTACAGCCTCTCCAGGCCTGGTAGTCTGGTGCTTTGCGAGCAAAGAGGATTAAGGCAGCACAGAGGAAAAAGGGGGAAGAGGGACTAGTTCAATACGCCAGACTAAGCTGAAGGTTCTCAAAAAAGTAATCTTTTTAGACAAAGGTACTGCATCTTACTCACATGGACTTCAGAAGGCAGAAGGAGATTTACTGGTTAAGACAGATTGGCAGAGGAACAGGAAAACACACAAAGGAGCTGGCTTAGCAGCAGACAGTCCCAGGTGATGCTGGATAAGAAAATACCATCCTGGAAACCAAAGACAGGCCTCAAGAATCAGCCTGGGGAACGTGTGATTTTGTTAGGAATGACCTCAGCACAAGTACTACAGGTGCACCCCCCCGAAACGAAAGGCATTTCCAAAAGAGCAGAGGCACAAAGCACCGAGTAACAGAAACAGTTCTGAAATGCAGACGGCGATGCACCAACAAGCTGAACACCAAGAAGTTCTGGAGATACTAAGAGAGGTGCATCGGCCACCGTACACACCTCCGTGAAACAGAGGAAAGGGGAGGGGATTCTGTGACATATTCAAGGCAGCGGTGAAAAGCCCTCCTGCCAGATCTGCTCTGGAGCGCAGCGTACGCTTCTGGTCATGACTCAGGGGAGATTGACCCAGACCAAGACTGACTCTCAGAGTCGTTACTCAAGGAGCTACCAGGTAACGCTTGGGTCGGTTAGCACAGCAAAACCACAGGTGAGAGTACACAACTGCACTTTACAGAATACAGGAAAAGAGGTAAACCACTGAAAAACTGAAAATAAGAAGCAGTCTTTATGAAGGAAGGAAGAAAAAAAAACAAAAAAACAAAAAAAAAAACAAAAAAAAACCCCACAAGCTCGAACAAGTCTATAAGCTGGCACGGATGTTCCGCCCGGCAATCAAAAGAAGGTTCCTAATCGCACAGATAGATCTGTCATCTTCAGTAATGACTTAATCTAGAAGAGGAGCGAAGAAAAGATATAATTGTTTTTCTAAATTTACAAAAGGGATTATGAGATACTGCTTGGGAAAGCAAGGAGCTGGGTGACCCAGGAAGCCTCTTCCAGTGCTAAATTACCAAGGGACTAACAGAGCAAGTAGATGCTGTCTACACAACCACAAAGAACAAAGGTTAAAGCTTGCTTTAAACCCACACAGCTTTTGAAAACCAGAAAGCTGGCTCTCTTCCTCCACACAGAGGAAGTTTTAGAGTCTTGGTTTCAGAAAAAAGAAAAGATACATATATTTTCAAGTAGCTTGAACTCAAACAAACTGGCGTGTTCTTGCATTTGCATAAGGACAAGTTGTTCTGCGCGGTGTTCCTATAACGGGACACAGTGAGAGGCGTTCACTTAATTGTCACATAAGCACAAGTGTTTGAAATCAATCGTGCATTTCTTCTTAATAAGAGACACAGGAGAGCGAGCATTACAAAATCTGAGCTTAAACTAATCTAATTACTTACTCCATACTAAGACAAACCACAACAATGATTGCCAGTATTTCCACTTGCTCTAAGCTGACTGCATGTTTTAAAGCCAACTATGACAAGCCATTCTCCAATTAAGTTTTACTTCAAAGCCATGTTCCCAAATTAATTCACAGCTGTTGCTAAAAAACCCAAAGATTTCTCCAAGTACAGTACCAGCTGTAGTGAATCTGTAGCTGTCACTATCAAATAAAAATGTCAAAGAACATTTCTGCCCTTAAGCCATTACAACATTTCGCTTAAACACTAATGGAAAGAAAGAATTTAGACCAAACATTTGAGTGACACACAAGATGAGGAGAGTAAGGAGAAGGCTAAATCGGTGCTAAACACTTAACTCTAGGCAGAGCAGCCGGTCTGTTCATACCGTTTGACCTGATGGAAGGTGGAAGATGTGGAATTCAGCGGTTCCCTGTGGAGGCCAGCTCTGCAGGAACTCTTCATGGTAACTACCTCTCCAGCTAAGGCACGCCGTCACAGCCAGTCCATCCTGGGTTACGCGCAACACTCCCCCATCAGCTTTCCTTGCCCCACGCAGAGCTTCGCCGCGGCCCTGCCACCTAGAAACTGAACAAACGAGAGGTACGTGAGAAGATCGTGACAGAGCCCAACAACAACTGAAGCACAGGTGATCAGGACAAGGACTCTTTCCCAAGAGAGAGAAAATAAATGTATATACACACACGTATGCATACATATACATATATTAAAGAGATATAGATAAAAATATAGAAGAACTTAACATCATCATGCTATTATTGCAGCTGAAATTTCTGAGCACCATTAAAAGACAAATTAACATCCCCCACAAAAGCCTGTCTGCACATACAATGCTTCTTCACCTTATATATAACTGCAGCACTACCTTGGCACCTCCCGCGGAACACGCTGTCCTCCGAGCTCCCTGCAAACAGGACACACGAGATCTTTCTGCTCGTTAGCACCGCATCAAGCTTTGGAGGGAAATCGCTGCTAGCGGTAAGATTTGACACTGCCAGGAGTTACGTTAGCACTCTAATCAAAATAACATGGTGGATTTTATAAAGGACAAAAAAAAAAAAAAACCCCACGCCACCGTGCGGCCTCCAAACCTCGTGAAAACTGCCCCGTCTTTGCATCACGCTCTGATAAGGCGGCAGATTTCACCAAAACAAAACTGTTCTGCGGTATCTCTCCTTCGCGCTAGCTTGCTGCCTTCTACGCCTTGTCCTTGCAGCAGACGCCGTTACCGGCGCTTTAACGTACTTGGACAGTGCAAGAACAACAACGTTCGAGTTGGAACACAAAAGGAAAGAGTGACACAGCAAAAGAGCCCTGGAAAAGCTCAAATACTCCAGCCTGAGTTGCTAGCAGATTGTTTTAAAGATCATTTGCTTCCTCTCTAGAGCACCACCTAGTAAAGGAACGCCATTTGAAGACGCTAACTACAGAGCTGCGTCCCCAGGGGATCTGTGATTCAGTGCAGCAGGTCGTTCTCTCCTTTTCAGCAGCTTTACCCAGTGCTCCTACGGCTGCCCTGTTCCTGCAGCGGCATTTCCGCCGTGCAGCCTGGCAGAGGCACTGCCTGGAAGTTTGTGCTGGAGATGGAGCCCCTCACATCATCCCTTTGGCAACACCTACCAGGGAAAAAACTCCCAGGCACAAGAGCACCTACGCCGGCACGGCTCAGTGAATCGGCGCTTGACCAATGTGGTTTACATCTCAACGCTGCCGCTAAACACTCCTGGCCTGGAAAGCCTGTCTGACTTGGTAGCCTCAATCACCAAGAAAGCGATGAAGGATGACTTTCCAAGCAGGGAAAACAGAAGCTGGTTTAGATCCATCTGACCTGATGTCTGCTATAGCAATTTCACGATTCCTCTAGTGACGGTGAATGAGAGGTTAATCATTTGCCTACACTTGAGTAAGCAAGAGCCTAAAGTAATATGTAAAATATTATATAAACACATTCTGGTCTTCATGAAGAAATCTCTGCTGAGCTCTGCACAAGGCAAAGTAACGTGCTGGATGGAGAAGACGGACGCGTTGCGCTGGCAGAGCAGGAGGATGGAGTGTGCCCTCTTCTCCATGAATTCAGAAAGACAAGGAGTTAGGCTGCCGTGGTTAACAGCAGCAGAAAGTGAAGCTTTGTAGTTAAATACCCTCTTCATTAGACTGCTCGGAGCCTGTAACGAGGACCTATCTGCAAGAATGAAACCTAGGCACAAAAATCAGACATTTCTGATGTTTTGTGGGCTGTAAAATATATATTCACAAATAGTAATTCACGGAGAAAAAAAAACACATATGCCTAGTACTTTCTGAAAATCAAAAGTTAAACACAAAATCATTACTTTTCCATGAACCACCAATAAGAGGCACTGAAATCCTGACTTTTATCCAAGCTTTTGTCTGGCTTTCCTTCTGGCTTTACTGACACTAGCATTTCAGACACAGCAGGAACTGTATCACAGAAACGTGATTACATCCACACCCAAATAAATGCAACCATTCAATTTCAAGAATGCCAGTCACTTTTGCAATAGCTACAACTCTCTCCATGAATCCCTGATTAGGAATACCAGATGTTTTGTCGCAAAAAAAAAAAAAAAAGAAAAAAGGAAACCAAAAGCTACCTTGTTCGCGGTAAAGAGCTTGAGAAGCAAAACCATCAAGTGAACAGATTCGGGTCGGGGCAGCCACAACCCCAATCCAAGCACAGGCATCGTACGGTGGGATGTCACGCGTTTAAGAAGGGACTAGCTCCTACCAGAGGAAAGCAAAAGCTGATAGAACAGCCAGAGACAAGTTCAGATGGGCACTGCAGCACAGATCCAAGGGCAGCTCCGTACAAAGCACGCTTTTTCCCCTCCTCTAGCTGCTGGGCTATAGAAAAGAGCTGAAATAGACTATTAATGCCAGCAAGCTACTGACAAATTCCTACTGTGTAAGTAGTAAAAAGCTGTACTTGTGAATTAAAAGAAAAAAAAAAAAAAAAAGAAAAAAAAAACCAAAACAACAAAAACCCAGCATCCAAGCTAGCACAGAGATACTTACTGCCTTTTAACTACCACAGTGTGTTTCTTCAGCAGGGATGATCCTTTGCAGTAGGTGCTTCAGCCGATTTGGTAGTTTTGCAGAGAGTTGGGTACAGCCCGAAAACTGAAATACAGATGCACAGAGAAAGAAAGCATAAGAGGAAGTTAAAAACCTAATCATGGTGTTCTCTCTTTCTGAAACCACCCCCAAACATATGCCTTTATGCATAAGATGTGGGAAGGACTTGGATTTTGGCAGCAGTAAGCATCACGTCCTCTCAGCAATGGACAGCAGTTCGCTCGATGGTCCCACAAAACTCCCTGTCTTATCATCAGTTTTGAACGCTGCTGCAGTTTAGGGAAAAAAAAAAAAAAAAAAAAAAAGTATTAACTCCACTAGTGAGGATGAGGAGCAGGTCAAGGTCTCTCCATCTGCGCAGCAATACACTACAGCTTTCGCTATTTTGACAGCTGAAGCTGTACTGCAAGAGCGAGTGTGTTTTAAACAGCAGCAACAGTAACTGATAAACTAACGAGCCCAAAGGACGGGCGCCACCTCTCAGAAAATTGGTTTTCTAGGAAGAAGGCAGTGGCCTCAGGGCTGGTCCCAAGCAGCAGTCACACTGCTGGTAGAAGCACGTTTGGCCACCCTACCTCCACGCGGGGCGAGCTTTAGGATGCTCCGCAGGGCCATCGCTCTGGATCAGCTGGGCAGAGAGCATCAGCACACCCAGGACGAGTAAGAAAGCAACGGCAAGTACTTCAGAGGGGAACTCAGAAGAGTTAATGCCAAAAAACCCAGTCATTATGAAGGACAGGTAATCTTTTAAAAATAAAAAAAATTTCACTGCTGAGGCGTTGTAACAGATCTCCAGAAGGGTTTTTGTTGTTTTCTTGCAAGAACAGAGTTGCATGTCCATTCCTCCCCGACTCAGCGCTGGTTAAGGTTGCTACTGGTCTCTAAAAGCACATTCCACCAGACATGCACGTTCTGCCATTTCCCAGCCCTCCCTCCCCAAACACCTGCCCTGGGACACCTACAACGGCACCAGACTCTCCTGAGCAAGAGGTTTCGCAGAAAGCTTTCCTGAGACCCAACATTCACATTTCACAGTCACCTTTGGGCCGGCTGTGACAGGACAAAGGGTGATGGTTATAAACTAAAAGAGGGGAGATTCAGACAAGATGTAAGGAAGAAATTATTTACACTAAGGGTGGTGGGGCGCTGTCCCAGCGTGCCCAGAGAGGTGGTGGATGCCCCATCCCTGGAAACATTCCAGGCCAGGTTGGCCGGGGCTCTGAGCAACCTGATCCGGTTGGAGATGTCCCTGCTCCTGGCAGGCGGATTGGACTGGGTGGGTTTTGAAGGTCCCTTCCCACCCAAACCATCCTGTGATTTCATGGTAACAACCATCAACCCACAGCAGCTCCCAGGTTAGGCTGGATGGCAAGAGGATACACCTGGGCCCCATCCTCATCTTCTTAAGACACCTGCAGGAACACAACCCTTTCTTTTTAACTGTTCTTCATGTAAGATCTACCTATTTTTAAACACCTTGAAGAACTACCTGTTAACACTATGTTCACCAGCTAGGTTTTACGTCTTTAATTAACGGAACAGTCTTAGGCAAAATAAGAGAAAACAAGCATGTTTTAATCAAAACAGTCTAACAAAAAGTCTCAGAGTGACCTCGCACTTTTGTGTCCGTGGACCTGCAGCTGGCAACAAAATCCTCACATGAAACTACGTATTTAGTAAAGATGCTGTATCCAACCTCTGAGCCTTAAGAGGTGTAAAGATTAATCCCCACAATCAGAGGAGATTCTCTGCGTCCTGCTGGACTGCAGATGGGCCTTTCCACCTGCAGCAGGAGGCTGTGGAAGCCACTGCAGATATGCCTCCTGAAACCTCGTGTGCTCAGCTTCCCCTCTCTTTGATGGTCAAAACGAACAACTTTGCATAAATCTGATGTTCTCTAATCTAAAAGCAATAAAGCTGCCCCAGAGGCTCCGGCTGGAATAAACGGCGGCAGTTCCTGTGTCTACTTACACACTAAAACCTGCTGACCGCACTTCTGCTGGGTGCCAGCAATCAGAGTTGGCCGAGCAGCAGGACGTCACTACCTCGGCCCTTGGCTCATTTCTCCACCAAATTCCCTCCAGCCCTTCTCAACCAAGCTCCCACCCGTACTCCGTACCTGGATAACACCAGACAGGGCAGTTAGTTAACTGAAATCTGAGGATTCCCACGTAAATTTGAGCTTGAGCATCCACGTCAGCAAGGAGCATGTGGATGCTCCGAAACACGGCGTAGCCCCACGGCCGTTTCAGTCACTGTAATTCCTGCCACGCTGGGGTCTCATCTCTCTCTTCCTCCCAGTCCTTTCCCTGTATCAGCACTGGTTCCCATCTGATTTCTCACCCGAAGCAGCTCAAGGAGCTGAACTAGGAGAAAATTAACCCAGAAGAGGTTGGCTCCTGAACCCACTTACCCCCAGACCTGGCAGGCCCTGCGAAAGCCTGGTGGGATGAGGTTTTCAGCAATTCAGACTGGGCTCGGCTCTCTCAAATCTGCTTCTTGAATCATCAAGGTGTTTGTCACAAGTCTTTTTTAGCTTCTTCCAAGTCAGTGGAAAGGAACACTTCCGAATGCACAGCGTGCAAAACACAGAGCACTTCAGAAGCGGAGAAACAATTGCATGTAGGACTCCAAGGCAACGTTTGACTCCTCGCTGCTATCAGACAGTGCTACTTGCTGTACCGGTAAGCACACGAAACGCTCATTCCAATGAGGCACTGCAGGGAGGACCCGTCTTCCCTCCGTGTCAATAAAGAACAAAAGGCTTCAAATTTGTAGCTCTCATGCTTTCTCTCCTCTAGGTGTGGTTAGTCATCCCCTCTCCCCTCCAAAGGAAAATCTCAGAGGGGAAAAGTAAAGAAAAGATAAGCGCTGCTGCACCTTGGTAAGCCTGTATTTCAATACTGGAAAAAAAGAATATCACAAGTGTTTCCCTTGCTCAGCTATTCCTGAAAGGTTTCGGCTGTCTTGCACAATTTGGGTACGGACATCATCTGTTGCTCAACTGTTAAGAACGGGCTCATTAGATTTGTTCTGCTCGATCCAAGAGGAAAACAAAACAAAACAAAAAGTAAATCCCTTCCTTGCCAGTGCTGCTGCAGTGCTGGTGACAAACGTGCTCAGATCACCCAGTACTCCGCTTTCTAGAAAGCTACCACCTACTTGGGCACTCCTTGTCAACGCACGATCTACGGTGTGCCCCGAATGATAAACAGGGGGGGGGAGCTAAACACCCCCCAAACGGGGCTACAGCTGCTGCGTCCTCGGGGTACGGGTCAAGAGACTCGCTGTACCGCTGCGCATTCGAGGCCGCGCGATGCGTGAGCCGCGTCTGAATTATCCAGAGTATAAAACTAGATTTGTTTTGCTACGCAGATTCGGAATTCACGAAAGCTGGGCTGAAAGGCTGCTTTCTTGGGGTGAGGGGAAGGAGAAAGCTTCCAGAAGCCTTCCTATTATAGAAGCAATAGAGCTGGTTCCAAAAATAGTAGAGAAGCACTCCCAGAGCGCTGGAGATGTTGTGCCCTCGTTTTGTAAGGCTGTGGACTTGCTGGATCGCTCCTGTACATGCAAAGAACAGTAGAAAAAACTGCAGGATGTAGAAGTGATGTTAAATGAGAGTTTTAGGACAAACATCAGAGAAAAAAAAAATCCAGACAGCCTACATGAAAGAGATCAGCTTGAATAGTCAACCTGTCCCGCTTCAGAGAAAGCCAGTTAAAACCAGCAAGAAGAAGAATCCCATCTTTTTCAAGAACGCAATGTTAGTTTGCTGAAGAAGATCCTGATTATTATTACAACGCTGACGTGGCAGATTAGAATTGTCAACAATCATTTCATCACCCTGTTTCGCCTGTAGATGTTAGGGATCCTGGCTGGAGAGGTCCACTTGACTCATTTTGGCATTTGCCACGACAGCTAATAAACTGCCTGTCACGTGGCCTGCCTGACAGTAATTACTCACTCGTTAGCCCGTAACAGTTTGTTAGTGATCCAACAGCACGGCGTAACAACCCACTCTGATTCTTCAAGTTCCCTTCGCCTGTTTTGTGGCAGCTCTTACAGCACAGTGAAGATAAAGCCTTTTGGGATACTCCTCTGATTACAGGCGTATCTTCGAATCTACGCAGCCCAGCACAGGACCGGCGATTTTACTGGTATATACTGGCAAAATAAAAAGTCAGCAGGAAACCAAAAACCTCATACCTGACACTTTACAGGCAAGAAGTCCCCTGCAGTAATAATTGCTTCAGCACAGCTCTTCTGGAGTAGAAAACCAACCTACAGCTAACTTCTAAATATCCAGTAAATAAATAAATACAGCTCCTACTTTAGAACGTTGCTAATAAGGACAACCCCACACCAGATGACCCAGTGTTAAACACTAAATTTATCAGCTTTGAAACTGAATTCACTGAATTAAATCTGGCTTTAACTGGTTTATAAGGCTCTAACTGTCCCGGACCAGCCTTTGGGCCAACAGTTCTCCTTTCACAGAGGCCGCCCCATATATCCACCCCTAAACAGTTTGGCAGAATAAGATGTAATTCATTTCTGTTTACTTCTGTGGAATCTTACCCTTTAAGCAGAAGGTTATGGTGTAGATTTCTTTGTCCTATACCACTGTGGATGCTTTCCCAACAAAACCCAGGCACAGAACAGAAACAAAAAACAAAAAAAAAAAAACCCAACCCAAAAAAACCAACCAACCAAACCCCAAAACACAATCCCCCCAAAAAACCAACCAACCAAAATCCACACACACAAAAACAAGGCTCAAAGCAGAACGCCATTATTTTCTCTACGTGGATTCATTCCACCAATCCACTGCGGAGCTGAGAGGTTACAATATTCACTAGGCATCTCGAAAGCATCCAAATTTTTCCTAAGGGTCTCCAAAACCAAATTCAACCTCCAGAAGCCCTGCTCAGCAACATAAACACTAGGTTAAATACAAAATATATATATATTTCTGTAAGTAGCTGTACCACTAGTTGCAAATATTTCTATAATTCAACATGCTCAGATTTTTCTATTTTACTCCTGAATTCACCCTGTTTTTACAGACTAGCATCTTCCACAATTCTTTGCACCAAAGTCTCATGATTTGTCATGAAATCTGAAATCCTTTCAATTTTTTGTTTAAACCAGCTGATGCCCCAGCATCGTGCTTTCCCAGAAAACTACCTTTCATCTTGCAAGGATAATGTAAAAATGCTGAACTCTGAGTTCATACTTCAGCAGTTTACAAAAAAAAAAAAAAAAAAAAAAAAAAAAAAAAAAAAAAAACAAAAAACAAAAAAAAAAAATAAAAAAAAAAAAAACAAAAT
>WHYT01015083.1:1151-18127 GCA_009806455.1 Tetrax tetrax | reverse complement strand
AAAATTTAAAGAATTTAAAAAAAAAAAAAAAAAAAAAAAAAAAAAAAAAAAAAAAGCTCTGCAAACTTAGAAAAACAGTTATACTAAATATGCCCAACTTCAGGACAGATTTCATGTAAAAGGAAGCTCAAATTATTTTTCACTGAGCGTTTTATAACAAAGCGTGTCACTACATCTGCTGAGGACGGAAAACAACACAACAGATTTATTAGGAGCATGGAAAAACAACCTGCCCACCCACAAACAAACAAGACACGCCACCACCCACACCCTCTCAACAAGCTTTGCATTCACTGGGCTTTCCAGTGCCATCTTATAAAACAAATCGAAAGGATCCCAAAGAACAGGCTACAGTCTAAGACCAAAAAAAATTAAAAAATCAGGAATTAGTGCCAGGTTCTAACGTGGCCTCTGGGAGAGGAGGTGCTCCATGGCAGGGCAGCTACTCCCCAGCAGCAAAAGGGGAGAGCAAAGGTGTTAGTTTAATGATTACCTCGTTTCTCACTACCTACATCTGCGTTAACTGGTGATAAATTAATTTTTCTGCTCTTGATCTCGACCCAGAAGCTTCGTAAGGCTACTGCCACCCTGCGCCGCTGAGCAGGGGGATCGAGCGAGTAGCTGGGTGGGTGTTTGGTTGTTGGCCAACGCAAACTCACGGAACCTTTCACTAAATCTAAATAAATTAAAGTTATTATTCTGATGTTAAGCGCTGGTGGTGTTTAACTGATGCCACGCGCAAGAATCATACACTTTCAATCAGACTGCACATCAAAGGCTGCCAGTCTCCGCTCTTCATTAGAAGATTAATCTGGAGACATTAAGATTCATGGTGCTGGAGACATCTGCTCGCTACAGGCAGGATGAGACCTCATAATTTCAATCCACCAGAATATATTTTGCCTACCGTCATGCATCGTGCTAGCATCTCTCCAACAGCTCCAGGCCTGCAGCATGAAGTCATACGCGTGCGCGGCAAGGAAAGGGGACGGTAGGGTGTCAAAGCCAGCAAAATAACAATATAATCCACACCAGTGACAGACCATTAAATATGGTATCTTTTTTGTGATTGTTTCAAAAGACTGTTTAAAATCTAAGCTAATTTTGAAACCTACCAATTCCATGGATCTTTAGTCTTTTCTTGGCTGCATTTTTGAAGATTTTTTTTTTTTTCCATTTATAACTCAGAGCTACTTGAAGTTTAAAACAGTTTTATATTTTCAGCACTTTGAGGTTGATATGCCTGACAACCAACACAATTAAATTTTCAGAAATTCCAAACATAGCACAAAATTCTGCCATAATTAATTCTTTAAGAAAAAGAGCATCTACATTTCAGTACAGGATAGGTACTGCACACCCAAGTGCCTTGTTAACTGTAGAACCTTTGCTGCCTACCTTTCCCTGTTCATGCTGCATCTTCAAAATTCAGTAACACAGGCCTACAGCAGGGCGCCTGAAATAATTCTGCTGCAATTCTTTCCAAGTTAACGACCATTTTAGAAGTATGAACTTCCCTAAAAATTAACCTGAAAATATCAGATTCAGGGTTGTTTCACACTACTTTCAGACTTATTAATGCAAAGCCAGCTTTATAAGCAAGATAATGCTATCTAACTCAGCATTCCCGCTGCTCCTGCCTACTACAGTCAATATTCCTGGACAAAACAGAGAAAATATGAATGAGAAGACCCAAATCAGCAGGAAACAAAGCAGAAAATAAGGTACCTACATTGTGTTTTAAAATAGACGGTTTAAGTGAACTAGATTTTGAGGTGGGGATTGTTGCTTTCCTGTGAAAATGCTCAGCGCGTTTTCAGGCTCCCCGGCGGGGCGAGCACGCCGTACAGCAGAAGAGTTACAAATCAAACACGCCAGCCCCACAACTCCTCCTCACCACGCTGGCTTTCGTCAACAAATTGCTACCAAACCCCTCTCCCAAAAGCCAGCTGAAGTTTGCTAGCCTGAAAACTAAATTACCAAAGCAAGAACCAAGCCCCATCAGCTTGATCTCTCACCATTTAACATCCCTTACTAATTATCTATGAGCTTGCGGGAAATAGTTTCGAACAGCTCCCTCAAGAAAATAAGTTTCAAGCCTTAGTTTTTCCACTCTGAGCCATCATCCCTGCGCTATTTCAGAGCTCTGATAATTGTACCACTGACTAACCTCCAACTGGGAATAGCTGTTTTTATCATCACTATTAAAAACAGTCCCTCACACTGTTAGGAATCTGGAAACTCATTGTAGCCTCATCCCACCCTTCTGCCTCTCAAAACACTACAGAGCGATGAAACTATGTGCTGAAACCGGAGGATCCCTGTGCTGAACAACTCCTGTAATTGCTGGGTAATTACAACTGCTTCCTAAGCAACGGCAGCCATGGAGGCTTGCTTATTGATTTTAGAGGGGCAAGTGACATAAGATCTTAGAAAGTCAACGTGAACATAACAGTTTTTTCCATAGTGGGACGTGAAAGTTGAATTATTTTTAGAAGTGTAGCACTGAGATGCGTGTTAAAAAGCTTCACACGTTCACCCAGTTTTGTAGTTGTGTTTTTTTTAAAGGAAGAAGATCCACCTGCAGCTTTCCTTTCCTAATACATTATCTTGGTTTTTTAAACATTAGCCAGAAGAGTGACTGACTGCTCTCAGAGAAGTAGCAAGACGCAAAAAAGAGTAACAGCTGAAAGAAGAGTGGATTTAAAAAATTGCTTTTAATTATCTGAAGGTACAGTTGCCAAGTAGACAGCAAAGAGGCTGTGCATCTCACACAGATGGGAAAATTCCCCCAGGTTTATTTCACAGTCAATTACAGTGGAGTAATGTATTACTAAGAGCAAAATATTTTTTTTTTAATGCAAGTCTCAACAACTTGAAAAATCATTGCTACTCGTACTTCGATACAAGGGATCAGCAATCTGTTTTATCGCACTTCCAGTCACCACAGTCCATAAACACACCCTACAAGCAACCTCTCCCTGTTTTTTAATGCATCTTCTGTCATTATTTCCTTCTCAGGGAACGGCATCCCTCTCGGCTTCCTGCTTTGAATATTGTTTTATACATCCATTAAGATTTTTGTTGTTGTTGTTGTTGAAGAGAAGCATCAAACACCTCCAAATTCTCTTACACAGACCTCTGCACAAACTCACGGGTGCTTACCTTACTCCCTTCTGCCTCTGTGAGATGTCACCACGCAAGGTATTTGTCAAACCGAAAAGCATCGCTGCACTGAGGAGCAGCTTTCCAGGATCCCTGTGCTAAACGCTGGGTGTGCCTACTTTTGTTTGGTATCAAGTTCCTTCTCCTGGCTCCGCTGCAAGAGCAAACTACATGGATAGTTAAGTTTTTCCCCACCTCCAAAAACATCTGTTCCTTTTCTAAGTTCTCCAGACTTCCTTCCCTTTTACTGTATCACAAAGCCTCTCTTTTTAGCAAGGCTGCCTTCTTGATAGTCCGTCACCATTATCTTCTTGTTCACTGCAGAGCAGCGTGAATCACTGAATCTTGCAAAGCTTCCAGTCCTTTCAGCTAAAGGCCAGGCACCGAATTCAAGCACCCTGATTTAGAGAGGAGGCTGTTACACTCCTTCCCTGCCCCCTTTCTAACACTCTACAGCTTCCTGTCCTGGGAGGCAACCAAACCGCTTTAAGAAATGCCAGTTTCTGTGAAATATCCTCAATTCCTGCGACACTGAACATTTAAAACAATTATGTTACTTCCAAATCTTGTGGTGTAACAGCCTTTATTCCACAAAGTGCAGAGATGAGCAAAAACCACTTCAGCACGAAGGAGTTTTTTAGTTGGTTATCTGCTGAATCCCACAGCATTTCAAGTCAACATTCAGGCTTGGCACGATCAACCGTCCGCTCAAACACACAGCACAATGTCACCCCTCAAAACCCCACTGTTCAACCTAAAGGCACTTTTTTTTTTTTCTTTTAAGGGTGCATCAGCTGCTAACTGAAAGTGGGAATGCTTCATTTAGCACACACACACTTGTTAAACTGCTCACAGCATGCAAATAAAATCCCGCATTGTGCAAAAGTCATTCAGTCTCCCCATCCGTAGATATGAGCAATGGAACCGCGTCCAGGAAACAGAAACTTGGAACAACAGGCAAATATTTCAGTCCCTTATTCCCAATATTCACATATTACACTAAAACCCACAGCCCTGTCGTGTCGAGGGGTGACTGCGCTGAGAATCTACCGTACGTAATGGGTGGGAACACGACCATTATCCGTCTTGCCCCAGTACTGCACCCTTTTATTTGTAGTTATTACTGCAAACTGCTTTTTTTTTTTCCAGACAATGGTTGTGTTATTATAGGTACCTTCATGCCGTGCCAAAGCACATACACGCAGCAATTCAGAACAATCAGCCTTGTTTTCATGGGAGCAAAGGTTGCAGCCAAATGAAATGGGTGGAGATCACATTAAACAATCTTGGAATCTGCTAATAGGATATAGGAAAATGTGACCATAATGCAGATGCAGAGTTCCCCTTTCACCTTCCAATGTTATGGATAAAATAAAAGCTTTGGAAAACCAATTAAACTGTTTGAACAACATTCAGCAAGTCAAAGTGTTCTCAGTGTGCTTACAAGACCACTGAGAAGGTCTTTAAAATTAAAACAAGAAAGTGCCCTTTCCAAGCTCGGAAACCAGAGAGCGCGTTTCCCCACCCCAGAACACCACCTGTGTAAAAAATACAGGATACCTGCAAGATGTCTGCTCACCCACAGTAAAGAAAAGCTCATTATGACAACTGTTCCTGTCTTAAAGACATGACCAGCCCCTCCTCTGCCTAAGAGGGGAATTTTCATACTGAAGCACCTTGCTCGGTCAGCTGTAACCTGCATTCCCCTTGTTTGCTTTTGAGATGTGCATTAGTCAGCTTTCTCCTTCACAAATCTGATCGTGCCTCTGCGTGATCATACGCTGAAGTCATGTCCTTGAGTCTGTGACATCAGTCTGTTGCCATGGTAACGTACGGGGCAGTCCAAAATTCAGTATTATGGCATCACTGCGGGATCAGACAGCAGAGCAAGCCAATGCTAAGACACATTAATCTAAATTAAAGTGTAACTGCATTTCATCGTGATATTCTTCATAAACACGGCTAGAAATCTCTTGTCATAAAGACAATCCAGAAGGTCATTAAGACAAAGAGACAAGCCATCATGCATCACTAAAAAGAAGGGCAATGTTTCCAACGATGGCCACCAAGTACGAAGAAAGCTTAGCTCAGCTCTCTGAATAGAAGCCACCATCTGTTCCTGAGGCAACACCAGACCTGCCTAAAGAGATTGTTCACAGAGACACAGGGATGGCCCCTCGGCACCCCGAGTCAAGCCTGGGTTGCACAGAGGTTTTCTGGAAATCAGAGACTGGAGTGTCACACCAGTCACCCTTTTGGTAGAGACAGCATCACATACGACGTGGTTCTTCCATTTCAAGCTTTGAAGCAAAGATCAGTGCATCGTTAACCCAACCTATAACACAGCCATGTAGTTAAAAAAGGGTGGTACCTTCAAAGAGTTGTTATTCCATGTAGAGTTAGACATTACAGTTCTGTAGGTTCCTTGCACACTCACGAGAATGGCATTTCTGAAGAGCAAAAGGGAAGGAAAAAGGAAATTAGTGACACGTTAACGGTGTTACAACTACTAATTAGATCTTAAAACCCAAAAGATCTGGTTTGCCCACCGCAAAGGGCACGCGGGAACAATAACAAATGCATTGCTGACACCAGGAGCACCGCCAATTCAAGGTGGTCTTCAGCGCTGACTGACCGAGTACGTCCCGAAAAGAGTCCAGCACCTACAGTGGCTGCCCTGCCACAAGGAGAAGTTCCAGCTGGTGGCAGGGCAGAAGCTGCTTTGGCATTGTAGGACCCCAGGCTGCAGGGACAGCAAAAGGAGAGACCACAAAGCTTGCAGGAGCCACGCTGGACCCCTTTCTTTACCTGCTCCTCCATTCACACCAGGCACACGTGTTTAGGGGTCTGTTTGTGGATCTCCCAGACACTGCTCTAACGCTCAAATTCCTCAAGACCCTTGAGTGCCATCGCTTCTGCACGTTCAGCCGCCGTGTAAACTCAGCCACTCCCCGTACGCTTGACTAGTTTCAGTTCACCTCCTTCCGCTTTCTCTTATTAATCCACACGTCTCCATAACTCACTCAACGCTTCCTTCTGCAAAGCTGACCTCCATCCTTCCTATAACCTCAGACGCACCCACAATTTCTTAACAGTGCTTGCAGCTCGTTAATGGCACAACAAGGAACATTTCACGTCCTCTATGCAGATGTAACCCTCACCCTCTCCTAACCCCTCCCACCCAGGTCCTTGGCTATAATTACCCCATGCCTCGTTATCTAACACCTAACACAAGCCTCGGGGCTGGGAACCATTGGCATTTGTCTCTGCAATGCCACACACCCCAGTGGTGTTGTATAAATAAATTCCACAACCTGTTGGAGCCTGAGCTTGATTCAGAACTGAATTACACCAGTTTCTAAATGACTGCTGCAAATACCTTCACTTGCTCCCTGCTCGGTTTGGCAACACCGGCTTATGCAATCAGCCACCACAGGCAGCTCCAGCGCCAAACATCACGACAGGTAATTGCTCCTATGGACCACAACTGAAGAAAAAAAACAAAAATTAAATCCCTCCGCTTTTAAATACAAATTGCAAGTTGTAAAGGGAAGAAGAGATAGGCAAGAGGCACGCTGCTCTCATCACGAGGACACCTAAATGACAAGTTCCACGTGCCAACGTCACCTCTCAGCCACCAAAGCACCCAGGCTGTGCCCCAGCCTCAGCCCTTGAAACACCCAGCAGGTTACCCAGTTGCAAGTCTCAAGGACCGCGGGGGCTGAGATTCTGGAGGGAACTTGAAACCAAATGGATTTCAGAGCAAAATAAAGCCAGCAGGCTTCATCTCCATGGAGCTCCTGCAACATAACATAGGCTGAACAAGTTACTCAGGACAGAGGTCTTTCTTATTAATGACCTAGTAAACTCAGATTAAAGTCAGACAGCTTTTTCCTCTCTCTCGCATAAAGATCAGGCGCTATCCAGCCCGGAGGAATCAATCCAGCTTCTGCAATAAGGAAAACTTGCTCACAGCTACATGACACCACACACCATCGACAGGATTGTGGCCCTTCAGGTACTCATTAAACTTCCCAGAAAAGTCTCCAGCACTGGGTAATTTGCCTTCAATTCATTTTCTACAGTCAAGACAAAGCGTAAAAATTACTGGATACTGAAGCACACCAGTACGCCCCAGTGTGCCCATCCCAGCACCAACGCAAAGACCTGCGGACACTCATCATCTCCTCCCAGTCACAGTGCCAATTCAAGCAACCACACATGGCTTCACGGGGACGATCAAGCCTCCAAGCCAAACACAAGAAAGAGAGGAAGGAAGTACCGAGGCACGTTCCCATCATTAAGAGGTACACAAAGGCCAGGGAAGAGCCAAGGCTGGGTGGCTGCCGTGTAAGGTCGGTTAACAAACTGCAGATTTTCACAGGAATAAAATATTTCCCCCTCTTATATGGACAAATAAATACCTCCTTAAAAAAGGTGATGCAGTTCATCTCATTAAAAGAACTCGCATTGTTCTTATCAAAGCATGGATCCACTCCAGTGCATGATACACAGGCTAATTTGCAAAGCATGTTTGGGTCTTTCCCTCTGAATGCTACTCTATAAATGCAAAACCCAACTAAAGGGCCTCGTACTCTTAATTCTTTTAAAAGCACCATCACTTCACCTTAAGTTACTCAGAGAGCTTACTGCTGCAGTTGGATCCATACTGAGCTGCTCTACATGATCAACTCCATCGGCCCAACTACAACCAACAACTTAAAAAAAAAAATCAACACTTAAAAGTGTATTACATTTTCTTTCCCATGATGTTTTACCTGTCAATAAATACTTGTCCTAGTGTGTCACCATCTTGCCATCGTCCTGATTTGAGTAGATTTGAGCAGCGAGAGCCAAGAGCGCTCGGCCCGCAGTCCACGCAGAGCCTGCAAGAACAGACCCCCGGGGGCAGTGCCAGTTCAGTTCGATTTAACGCAAAACCAAACTACTTTTCCATCCGAGTCAAAAGCAGACACAAAGAACTGTATGTGGCTCAGGCTGCAGTCAGCTGTCTTTTTAGGAACAGATCAGATTTAACAGTTGTATGGCAGTCCAGAAAAAGCCAGCCTGACAAGATTTTCAGCTTTGCCAGTACTACAAAATCCAGGCACTTGTCAACGCTGCTCTCATGACCTTAAGCCAGTACCTCAAAATCATCAACATCAGCTCCAAGAAGGTATTTTATCAGGATTCAGCCTGATGCATGAACGCACTTTTATCCTGTTTCAAAGAAAGACAAAAACCCTGTCTGAAACTCTGCCCAATAATTCACTTTTGCATTATATGGGTTGCATCGAAGGCCATATCTGGGGAACCAAAGCTACGTAATTCTGCTCCAGGCTTGTCAGCGTGACCGCTCTCATCGCAGGGATTCACACTCTAAAGTAGCAGGCATGGTAGTAGAGGTCTGCTCAGGCTGTTTTACTTGACTATTCAGGGCCTAATGCAGACAGAGAAACTAATTAATATGTATCACTATGGAAAGGAAACATAATCTAAACGCTCATTGGTTTATATCTAAACCCTTTGAGATATCTAACGTCAAAGCTAAACAGATCTTCAGCTGGCAAAGCACTTGGAAAACCTCCAACAGATGCTGCCAGGTAAGAGAATTTTAGGGTATTTTTGGTACATACACAGGGGACACACCTCTAACATGCACAAAGCCCGGAGAAGCATCTGACAGCTGCAGAAAAAAAAAAAAGAAAAAAAAAAATCTGTCCTGGCTAACATTCACATAACAAAATTACAGTTTCACTCCAGGGAAAAAGGAAAAAGCACTTAAGTTTTGTTTAGATTAAAGTGCTGCAAGCCACGCCACTTATCTGCTATCAGAGCAGATTACAGGGCTGCTCCAACGATTATTCTGCAATGAAGTAACTGGAATTGGAAGGTATGCAATTAGTCTCATCTCCTCCTCCTCTAAAAAGAAAAAAAAAAAAAGCACAGACGTTATCACTTCTCTCTCTAGCTCTGCTATCCTCATCACTTAAAATACCTACAAAGCAAAGTAGAGCTGTCGCTTACAAGCTGCTAACACGCCTGGCTTGGCCCTGACTGGCAGCAAAGGTGATATTCTCAGCATCTCCCCAGAAGAAAGTTACTGGTTTGCTTAATGGGGTGTTTTCTTAAGTACCCACACATGCATACATTAAGCTTAACATGCCTGCATTTAGCTGTTCCAATAAAAAGCACACCATTTTTCAGAATAAAAAAAAAAAAAAAAAAAAAAAAAAAAAAAAAAAAAGCACTGCTGTTGCTACCAGCTTCAAGTTAAAGCATCTCCCACTAATCCTCCCAGGCACGACCACTGTGAAGTGAATGTATTAAACTCAGGACACAAGGATCGCTTGCTGGCACTCTGTCTAGCTTTAATGACCCCAGCATAAAAATGTCAGCTCATTTTACCTGAGCAATTTGCACCCTACCTTCCCTTAAAGAGTTGAAATTTATGTTTGTAAAGTAGTATATGCAGCTTCTTCCACAACTGTGGCAAATATACGAAGATGCAGAAAGGCCCCAGACATCCCAAAGCCAAATGGCAACTCACAGTAAATCCCTGCTTCCAAACTCCAATTCTGATAAAATACACGTTGGCATTTATTCATGCTCAAAAGCTCACCCATTCTCCCCTCCACCTCAGCGATACCACCTGCTCTAATTACAGACATGCTCCCAACAGTCTTTGCCTCATGTATACCCCAGTAAAGTTTCTGTATCTGTAATCACCAACTTCTACATTTACTTTTTTTTTTTAATCTTCAGGCTTCTTCAAATGGAGAGCAGCCTCCTTGGTTCTTAAGTGCCTTTGTTTTCTCTGGACAGCCACCCGATAAAAAACAATTCCTTGCTGGCACACTGTGACCAAGTAACACAAGGGAGGGCAGGGGAACAGGGTGGGGGTTCCCCCAGCCCTACAGAAATAAATTTTAAAAATTACCTTACAGCTAATATTAATGTAGCTAGCAACATCAATGTGTATAAAATTGTTGCATCCGTAGTGGAGCTATACAGAGTAAGTTCCTTGACTTTCTTCTTAACTTCTTAAAAATGTTTCCCAAAAACAAATGGGCCATCCCTGCAGGACATTCTGGTGCCTTCACTTCCTTGGATTCAGTTAGGCCAGGGATGAAGCTGTGTCACAAAATCCATCCACAATCCTCTCCTTGCTGGCTACAACCACCGATTCAAAAGAGGGAAAAGAGGGGTAAAACCCCACAACCTTTTAAGGTGAGACGAGCATGCAGAGTGTTGCTGAGGCACGTGCTAGAAAAGGTATGTAAACTCCTACTGTTTGTCCTACAATTTACCCCGAAGCCTACAGCTGACGCATCAGCGGACACCATTTTAACAACCCCATCAGCTGTTCAAGCCTAACAAAGCAACCATTAGGAAAACTGGTTTAGCCCACTGTTGGTGGCACCCCATGCACCATCCGTGGAGGGAGCGTGACTCAGACTTGCTCCGAGCCCTGGTTCGCAGCGCAGGCTGTAAAGCTGTGTTAAAAGAGAATTCCCAGGCACTTGTACCAAAGCCACGTCTCCAACTGCTTCTGCTGCAAGACCAATTCAAAACAAGTTATTATACATTTTTATATGACTACATCTGCAGTCCTACTGCATCTGAAAAAAAAAAAAATCCACAAGCAAGTTTCGGAGAGAAACACAGGGATTTTTTCTTAACACCATGGAAGATGGATTCATTGCAACCAGTAATCCTCCCACAGCCTGAACTTCAGAAGTGATAACAGATTTACTTAAACTTCAGACGCATAAACAAGCACTCTTCGCATCACTTCATTCATGTGTTTATTAAGATAAAGTTACCTCATTTAAAGAAAAAAAACAAAACAAAAACAATCATTCCTTCTTCAGAAAGGAAACTAAATGGGGAGAGGAAGGAAAAAAGCAACAAATCAACAGTGTGTCTCATACTTGATGGCAAGCTCTGGTGCCCCTATGGTTAAACTAAGGTCTGGAAACCCATTTCTAGAGGACAGGCTTTCCTTCAAAGTTTTTTTTTGAGTTTTGAGGGTTTTTTTACCAAGTTGGTGACATTTGTCTCAAGCTACCATACCCTGCAAGCCCTGACAGTGCCAACACCCTGCACAGGGACAGCCCTCCTCTCCCTAGGACGGGGACACGTGCCGGCAGTCAGGAAGACAAGTAAATGAGAAAATCGTGGTCACGGTGACAGGCAGCGATACCAAAGCAAGAGCAGCCCAGCAGCAGGAAGATAAGGTGCAGCTCTGCATACGTGTTTACAGGGAGCTTTTCTCAACCCCAGGAGTCAAGACAGGAGGAAGCACGACAGGTTTGAAGACTTAAACACATGAAGACCACAGTCCCAACGCCACCGTGGAGGCTTCGTGATGGAATGGATTTTTACACTTTGCAGTAAGGACTTAGGTGAGGCAAAGTTCAGAACAAAGACCTCAATGAAGAGCTTTATAAATCAAAAGGGAGCTGGGCTGCCTCTGGAAGCACGTGAGCCGGTGAACACAAACCCCAACTCAACAGCCAGTGTCCCAACTCTAAAATATAGCCTCCAGTACGGCACACTGCAGAAAGCCAAGCCACAGGCGTAAGCCATGAGTTAGTCTTTGAAATTTAGATACAACAGAAAATTATTTCACCTACCTAGATGCAGAAGGATAGCTGCTGCCTTTGATGCTACGAGAAATTTTGGTCTTAAACTGCCCAAGGACTTCAAGTTGCTTGCTGGGCTGCAGAGCGGCAACACCCTAGCCTACACATACACATTAACTTAATTATGCCTGGTCTAGACTTCGGAGGGGAGAAAAAAAAAAAAAAAAAAAGCAACACACCACACAACTCTTTTCAGTGATGTTCGCATGCAAAGAAAATAATAGCATGTACAAAGAAATCTCCAGAGTGACTTATGAACAAGATTTTATACTTGGCTTTCTGCCAGTTAGAGAGGAACTAAAGAGCCTAGCAACATAACCCAGCTCATCCCGAGGAAGAAACCGCATTCTTAAGTGATCAACGGGATAAGAGGGAGGAGGAAAGAGGGACAAAGGCATGGGACCGCAGCTTCACATAGCAAAATAGGAAGTGTCCTATGGTACTGAGAAGAAAGCAGGCCAAGACTGCAATGCAGAAAGAATACTTCAAACTCAAAATGAATCCAGACTATTCCACCCAAAAGAAAATTAGCCAGTAAGTAACAGCATTCCAATAAAGCAGACAATATTTTTTACTATAAAATTCCAACTGTTTTCATAGTTGACAGGTTATACACCTCCACTAACTACCAACCAGCAAAATCAGTAAAAGGAGGAGGTCACAAGAACAAATGCAAATCAAGTCGAAAAGGCATTGCTAGACACCTTGAGAAGCTGAAAACGTGTGAAAAACCCAGCCTTTCAGTAAAAGAGAACATTTAGTAGCTATCTGCAACGATGATTTTATATCCAAGCTTAAGAATTCGCATCATGAGACCAGCTTTTAGCAGAATTAGGACCAGACTTGACATGCCCCAGTTTCCCCAAGGTTACTCTCTGAAAACCATCTACGCTTAAAATATTTCAAGTGCTCTTCTCACACTGCAGAAGAGAGACCAAAACCTAACTTCTAATTCTACTGTTTTAGCCCTCATTTTACGAGAATTTAATTTCAACACTTCTTTTTACTTGAATGATAGAAGGAATTTTGCATTAGATTGCAGGTTGAACGCTACTGGAAATGGCAGCAAGCTGCTGTTATATAAAGTCATTGCAAGGAGGGGAAAAAAAAAATGTTACTGAAGCTTATTAAATCAAAGCTTGTAAAATACCAAAACCACAAAATGAACTAGAAGCAGCTTAGGAGTTGCTAGGGATGTTTAAAGTTAATAAAATTCTAAATTAAATGGTTGCTACTTGGGTTTGCCAAAAAATTATGCAAAATTCCAAAGTTCATACATAGTAATTAGCACAGCAAAAAGCAGGTCCCAAATAAGTGATGAAGTTAGCCTCGCTCTTATTTTTCTAGCAGATGGAATTAGCTGCGTGTGAAGTTGATTTCTTTTTTTTTTTTTTGTACTTGGAGATTAAACATATTATCCCAAATATCACTTCTGCAAGTAAAGCATAGTGGATATATGCATAGGTGGTATGAGGACTATGCAAAAACCAATCTGAGTTCTTCTTTTCTGTCCTTCTACACAAGACACTAAAGAGGCTGGGGGAGGGTTTACATATTTAAGACTTCATTTTTCAAACTGATTGACTATCTGCTGACTATTTAGCTGAAACAAGTTCTCTCCGAGTACATTAGCGTTAATAGGCCAAACAGGTTTTTCCAAAGAAAAATGTCTGCCTTGACTAAAAATACACCCTCTTGATGTGCTAATTGACGGACGACAAGGAGTCATCCAAACTGCAAGTTCAAACAACGTGCATAAACTGAAAGACTCCTGGTTTTGCCCACTATTTCTCCAAAACCTGGTTTAGAGGCATATCCACCATATCTTGGATATCGTACACTGTAACGCTGAAATCCAGCTTTTCCATTCCCATTACCGATGTGTCACTTACTTCATGCTTAAAAACGACAGATCCTTCTAAGCGCTGCAATGAAAGCTACCTGCAGCGATGCGCTGAGCGGCGGCTGAACCTCACGCGTGCCCTTGACCAAAATACCCCACCCGCGTTCCACAGAAAACTGGTGAAAGAAGTGAAGACAAGCCATAAGTCCTGCTACACATTGTTCTGTAGCTCCAAGTAGCCCAGGAAAGATTTCCAGAACCTGTATGTGCCACAAAAAGAACTAAAAACCTACATAATTACAGGAACATAAGGAGGAGGAAGTGAAGTTTTAACTCTATTTAAAAGTCAAGTGAGTGACACCCTGGATTGAATATTATTAACCAAAATTGTGCAAATTAAAAGTAGATGTACTGAAAGCAGCAGAAACCCTGCCTGAAACAAAAGGAGAATTCTCATACAAAAATACTTCTGTGGCCAAACGAAATACAGAGTTTAAGTAAGAAAGCAAGCAGTAATACTTATCGTGCTCTTTTTTCCCCCCTCTTTCTCAACTAGGGAGTCTCATTTATCTCAAAGCAATCAAAAGAAAACACTCCGAATTTTAAAGTGAGAAAAGCTGCAGAAATGAAAACCCTGTCTGGCACGAACAAATAATATTTGAGAAATCAAAAGGAGATTCTCCAAGTCAGGGGAAGGACGAAAACAGTTCTGAATAATTTACTTTGCATAGCCTAGTTCCTGCCAAAACAGTTCCGTAAATCCCATGGTAGTTCAGATAATTTCCATTCTTAGAACAAAAAAAAAAAGCTAGATTGAACATTAGCGACATTAATTGTGCGATATGACCTGAATGATGCAAGAACAAGTATTTATGCGAACCACAGCATCTGCTGAATTTTTAATCACTAGTTGTTTTGCTGCGAGGCAGAAGAACATTGTATATTAGCCTCCAAGCACCGTACCGAATGGTACATTAGGACAGGAAAATTTTAACTGGCAGAAATTCAGCCGCCGTGCTACCTAAATGCCATTACTTTGCTATGAAGTGCAGACATAGCAGCTTCTAAAGCAGGATTTTTTAATCACGTGGAAAAGAGTACTATTTTCTGCACCCCAAGACACCAGTCAGCCATTTCTGAACAATATATTTATTTATTAAAAAGCTGACATTTTCTTAACGGCGATTTATGCATCCCCCTGTAGGGTATTTTTACTCTCAAAACAGCACTAAGTAGTCATGGGGCTGCCCAGCAGCCACTCACTAGGAAAGAGGTAGTTGAACCTGTGATGTGTAGGAAGGTGATCTATGTAAACATCCATATTACATCTTTACTGCAACGGGAGGTGCAATTACAACATGTTTAGGCATACCTGAGCTATATTTAATCCATCTGCCTCCCATATCCCTTGCAACAACACTGCAGACACCAAGGTTTTACCACAAACTGGCTGTCCAAGCGAGTACCGTTGATGTGAGTCGCACAAGCCCACCCGATACCAAAAGCCTGTGTTTGATATCCAAAATACCTAGATTAAAACCTACCACCACGCCTACAGAGGGAAATACATCTCCAGTCGTGCTCCGGGCGTAAGACTTCAACAGTAGGACTAGTAAGTGATAGAGCAGATATTCCCCTTCCACGATACAAAAAGGAACAGTTATTTGGGGAATAAACACAAATTCTGCAACTACAAATACAGATTTCAAATACAAATCCTACAGCTACACCCAGAATCTGCACTATGGGCAATTATCACAATTCATATTTCAGAGTGGGGGGGGAATAACATTTAAAAAGTCTGCCATGTTGACTTTAATAGATTCTAACTTTAATAAGCTAATAGAATGAAAATAGCATAGAAAACAAAACCAGTAAAATATGGTACAAATAAAAATTGAGCAGCCACATCTACCACAACAGCATTCTTGTGCCCTCCTTACTGCAGAGCTTACAAAACCAGGACATTGATCTCTAACCACCAACTTTCACCAAACTGAGACCTCCTTCAGAAGCTTGTATGTATGGATAGAACATCTAGTAACACATCCAAGGACCAAATAATCCCCAGGAGCCAAAAAAAGCAGCAGACAGTGACAAGAGACATGCTTCCAAAGCTATATTATCTCTAATCATAGGCTTAGGACCAGGCCTATGTTTTACTTACAGACTCAACTACAAGCTATGAGAAAAGCTGCCGTCTTCTCTGGCACCAAGTATCAAACCTGCAATGAGAATACTGAAATGTGCCATATCTGCCGGTAACAGAGCAACCCGTGTTTGAGGATTATACAGAATTGCTTGTTTTCTAACGCTACAGGGCAGCAAGAAGTGAAAATAACACATTATGACAAATGTGTTGACACCTGGAACCTCAGGAAAGGAAGAACTTAGGTAGTGTCGTGCGTCTACTACGCAGTATTCAACTCCACAGCATCAGAAATCGACGTTGGCACCCCTGTATCCCAAAACCACAGCCCTTCCTGGCACAGGAACTACAAGCAAGTCTCTATGAACACACAGTCTCGCTGCTATTCAGGCCGGCGGAGAGCTCACCCACGCCGTGGTACGCAGCCGCAGCACGCTACAAGACAAGCTTCCAATTTTAAGGGACACAGAAAGATGTTTTATATGCCTGTAAGAAAATTAGTTGCAGCTTAGCGCTTGACAAGTCACTCACGCTCCTTCACGATCCTTATCTAAATGGAGAGAAGATTTTAAAGAGCATTTAGTGCAAGTGAAATGTGCACAGCTTCCTCCTCAACCTCTGCTCGTTCTCCAATTAAATATGAAAGAGACAACTTAGTCATAGGAAGCGTGCAAGATGATTTTAAAACACTGGTATTCAATCAAACCCCACAACTTTTCACACCTATTAAAACGGAACTTTGTCATTAGAAGGGGAGATTTTGATAAGCGCGACGCAATTAACAGACAGCGCCTTTGTTACCAGGCTGCTCGTGATGAAGCCCAGGCTCCTTGACATTCCATTTCTTTCCCTCAAAGGCTCTGCGCTACAGCAAATTTATGGGTTTTAGCATGTAAGAGGAGAATTGGGCATGTTACCTTCCAAATCAGTCAATAAGGCTCTTTCACTCAGGCCCGGGGAAGGCGGGTGGCTGCTGGAAAGCAATACAAGGCGCTCCCTTCCCCCTCCCCTCAGGACCCAAAAACGCTGCATTCAAAACACTCCCATCCCCTGCAGCAAGGGATTAGCCATTTATTAAAAAGGAATCAAAACACTGTAAAAGGCTTCCAGTTAAGATTTCAAGGGTAAAAAAAAAAAAAAAAAAAAAAAGAAGAAAACCACAACCAACAAA
>WHYT01015082.1:90894-102907 GCA_009806455.1 Tetrax tetrax | reverse complement strand
CACTACAATTTCTTTATAAGGATTGCAGAACAGCAATACTGTTGAGAGGATAACATTTAATACCATAAGTTACCTCTTTAGCTTAGAATTCGTCTAGTATATTAAATAGATGGCCATGTCTTTCTCCTTCAAAACAAATGCTATTGTAACAACTTTCTCCTTGAATGGAAAGGACTGAACAGTACGTTTCAATAAATTTGTGTGTGTGTGTGTATGTGTGTGCATAAAATGTGATAAATATGCATAAGCATTCATGTGTATGTCCATACACTGTTTTGTCCCTCATGCCTTTTTTAAACATACCATGTCTATAATGCAGTCCTCACATCTGTCCTCCTTCGGGTCATGTCTGAAAGCCCATTTGCCATTATGCCTCAAAAAGATTTTAAGCCTGTCACTTTTATTTGTGATGAGTAAGTGTCCCTTTTTTTTTTTTTTTTGTGGATTTAAACATTTATATGTTGAAGGAAGTCAGTTAACATACAGGTCACTGGACAGACAAAGCTTTTCCTCTCCTTTTTTCTTTCTCACTCTTAAGAACCTGTTGCATGACCTAGCAAAGATTAGCAGATAAGGGATAGGAGGAGACCGAATACTCACATTTACCAGTTCTCCCAGTTGCTTTACATTTGTACACAATGCAGTGTTCTGTAAATAACAGGGCAGAGTAGAAGGGGAGAATCACCTCCCTCAACCTGCTGGCCACACTCCTCTTGATGCAGCCCAGGATGTGGCTGGCCTTCTGGGCCGCAAGGGCACATTGCTGGCTCATGTTGGGCTTCTCATCCACCATCACTCCCAAGTCCTTCTCCTCAGGGCTGCTCTCAATCCATTCTCCGCCCAGCCTGTATTTGTGCCTGGGATTGCTACGACCCACGTGCAGGACCTTGCACTTGGCCTGGTTGAACTACATGGGGTTTGTATGGGCTCACCTCTCCAGCGTGTCAAGGTCCCTCTGGATGGCATCCCTCCCTTCCAGCGTGTCGATGGCACCACACATCTTGATGTCATCAGTGAACTTGCTGAGGGTGCACTCTATCCCACTGTCCATGTTGCAGACAAAGATGTTGAACAGGGCCGGGCCCAACATGGACCCCTGAGGGATGCCACTTGTGACCGGTCTCCACTTGGACATCGAGACATTGACCACCACTCTCTGAGTGTGGCCATCCAGCCAACTCCTTATTCACTGAGTGGTCCGTCCATCAAACCCATCACTCTCTAGTTTAGAAAGAAGGATGTCGTGCGAGACAGTGTCAAAAGCTTCGCACAAGTCCAGGTAGATGATATCCGTTGCTCATCCCTTGCCTACCGATGCAGTCACCCCATCATAGAAGGCCACCAAATTGGTCAGGCACGATCTGCCCTTGGTGAAGTCATGTTGGCTGTCACCAACCACCTCCTTGCTCTCCATGTGCCTCAGCATGATTTCCAGGAGAATCTGCTCCATGACCTTGCCAGGCACAGAGGTGAGGCTGACCGGCCTGTAGTTGCCTGGCTCTTCCTTGTTCCCCTTTTTAAAAATGGGGGTTATATTCCCTCTCTTCCAGTCATCGGGGACCTCACCACACCTAGACGATTTCTTAAATATGATGGCCAGTGGCTTGGCCACTTCATCTGTCAGTTCCCTCAGGACCCACGATTGCATCTCGTTGAGGTCCCATAGACTTGTGCACCTTCAAGTTCCTCAGATGTTCCCGAACCTGCTCTTCGAGTACAGTGGGCGAATAGCAAGTCTTGTGCAGTCCCAAAATGCTCTTCCCCTACATCCCATACGATGGGATTATATACATCCCAGCGAATGCCCTCAGTCCCAAAGGTGCTCTGGAGAGTTGCTCCTCTTGACTCTTCCTGATGTGTTTCAAGCATGAACACTGGGGCAGAGGGTCTCCTGGGACAGCCCTTTCTCTCAGTCCTTAATTTGTTCTTGCCTTCCTTTGTGCCTTTGTGCTTCTTTACGTTTGCGGACTTGGGCCTTTGATGGGCTGATGGCTTCTGTAACGGGTTTGACAGTAACCTCCCAGATATATTTTTGGCTTTTCCACCTGTCATTACCTCTCTGTGCTTCTTTCTGTGTGTGCAAATAAGCTTATTTTACTGTAACCTAATGAGGAATATTTTATTTATTAATGGCAGTCCTTTTAAAATCAGCATTGTGAAAGACATTATGAATTGTGAAGAGATACAATTCTTACTTTTTTGGTAAAGCTCAATTAAACTATTCTGAGAATAGTTAATTGTAGTAGAAGGACTAGTAAGCAAAACCTGCAAGACATATACATGCTAGTAGTTACACAGAGATAAGATTTCCTGTTGTCATCATATTGCTACTCGGTATCTGTCTTTTTCTACTGAATGCTTCTTTTTCTTTAACTGAATGTCTAGTTGTCTTCAAGGTGATACACTACTTGACAGATCTTTGGAACATTACTAATTTCCTGGCACTAGTTTCACAACAGGTAAATCTATCTATATTATATGCCATGGGGAGGAATACTGTGTTCAGATCAACTTTTTGTCACAGGGTGGAAACACAGAGAGTAATCTCCACTGCCTTTTTTTTTTTTACAAGGAAAAAAAAATTCACATTTGTAGAACAAATTGTTTCAGTAGTTAACATGAAGGGTTTTTTTTTTTAAAAAAAATTAAATAAATACAATTCTAATTTAAGATATAAAGAACTTCCAAGTTGTTATTTTCAACAGCTGAAACAAAGTTCAGCAGTTCTAGGTAAAAGTTGTATTGCATATTGCATTAGTACTGCAAATTCAAAGTGGAAAAATAAAAAAGGAAAGTAGTGGTATAGTCATTCAAGCTTTCTTAATTATGCTCCCAGCCTTATTTTTCCTCACCACATTATAGATTTATAAAATCTTGTTTTTTCTTATATGTTGTCACAAGTATTGTGTCTTTTGAAACAGTAGCATAATATTGAAAACACAGTCTTAATCTTGTATATTTTCTTTAAATATATTTGTAGAAGAGCAAAAACAGATCTGAGCTCAGTACACCCTTATATTTGGGATTCAGTTTCAGGATCATTTTTTTCATGGCCCTATAAATCTGACATTTCTGTCTTTCCTTTTATAAGCTATATAAGTTATCATGTTATGGGTAATTCAGTAGTGGGTTTTTATATCAGAATTATTTATTGATATTTGGATCTACCAATTCTATTTCAATGTCCAGTGGTTAACATTTATCTATAAACCCTGTACAACTCACAGTGCTTCAGATTTAAATCTCATGAGTCTTGCGAAGAGAAAGTCAGGACTACATTCCTTGTGTTACAATTGGCAAAAGAAAGAGATGCAAAATGGGTTTCATCCCAGGCTCTCTTTGTGGTCAAGAGAGAGAGGCATTGTCTCTTCACAATGTAGATTTTTAAAGTAAATCAGATGAATCTGATCTAAAAAAAAAAGGTTTTCCTCTATTGATTATAATGGGTGACCAGGCGATGTAGACACCTTCATCGTAACTACGTAAAGCTGTATGTGAGGGAACCCTTTCAGAGAGCTGTTAGGCCTTTTCCAAGTTCACAGAGGATGTCTAGCAAAGGGAATTCAGTGCAGGTCACTCAGCTCTCACTTGTAGAAATGCTTTCCTGAAAAAATGAATAATCCTGATGGTCTATAAATACAGAATTTAAAGGATTTAGAGGGGAAAGATTAAGGCTGTATTGCTGGGAGGTAAAAAAAAAAAAGCTTCCTATGGTATTATAGGCACTTGAATTTATTTGTTTCTTCCATATAATTATTTTGATACCTCTGATTAGTCATTAAGTCACTGGTTTCCTGATCTATTGATCCAATGTATTTTATTGTTATTTATATTAAAAGGAAAAAAAAGAAAGATAAAATACTGGCCTTTAAAATACCCATAAATTAAACTCTTTAAGGTTATTTTTAATTCTTTTTTTTTGTTTCCTATTAATGAATGAGAGTTTCTAGACTTGTTCTTTCCTTATTTACCATCATAAATTTTCCTTTCTCTACTAATTATCTACAAAATTTGTTATTTGCTTAAACCATTTCCATTTACCATGTTTCTAAAGTATAATTGTAAAATACTGAATGTGAATATCCGTATTAAGTCTGCATTTGCCTCTCATCATTTTAGTGCAAATAGAGGATAAGTTATTTATCAAAATCCAAGTGTTTCTTTTGCTTAATTCTGTTCAGCTTTTCATCAAATGTAAAATTTTTTTGTGCATATATACACTGAGTATAAAATAATTTTAAACAAATATTTATCATTCAATTTGCATGACTGCACAATGACCTAGAAAACAAAGAATCGGGACTGTGATGTTTATGAGATTCCCTTGCCAAATACAAAGCGTTTTGGAAGATTGACTTTTCATATTACTGGGGATTTGTTTTTCTTTCTAAATACAGTACTTCAAATGCAGGACCAAAACCTTTACGTGTTGAATATAATATTTTACAACTTTTACAACATAAATTGAGGCAAAATACCTTTAATGAATACAATATAGGGTATATTACTCCATAATTATAATCTGAGTTACATAGTTAAGGCTGGCTCGATGTATAAAGCTTAACTAAATTATTGAGCTTTTCTTAACTAATGAGATTCTTACCTTAAGGATGAAAGTAGCAATACTACTAAAAAGACCTGGAACCTAGAACCATATATTTAAATAAATTATCCACACCAGGACCATACAAATTATTAGAATTTAGGTTTTTATTAGAAATCGTGTACTATTTTCTCCTTTTTTTTTTTTTTTTTTTTTTTTTCCCAACTATCCATGCAGTGAATGTGCTCTATCATGTCTGCCTAACAGAGAAAATAATGAATTCGTATTTACAATGTTGTAACTGCTTTGACTAATTCAGGCAAGGTCAAAAAACAAAACCACACACAGAAATAAGGCAAGGCCAAATGGAGAGGAAAAGCATATAAAGAACATATTTCTTACTCTGCAGAACAGTTCCCTGGCTAAGGAAGGGCAGGTGAGAAAAAGTGAGCAAAGCTGGAAGGAAAACAACTATACTAAATGACATATGTACTTGCTTTTAAATTTGTGATTTATCCACAGGCAAACCATCACATAGTAATTGACATGTGAAGCTTCATACATTTCTAGTAAACTATCTGATCTTCTCCAAGTGAAAACACAGAGCAAAGTGTAGGGGCTGTGGACCAAGAGCAGCAAAGTTACTAATGCTTCAGTGGCTGAAGGTGGGCTGCAGGGCATGATATAGGGGCATTCACTCTGCACGTCATAGAGTTGTCTATGCTTTGGTAGGCAGGGCATGTGAAACTTTGAAAAGCAATTTGAGATATTTTTACAATGTTATATAATTTTATTTAATCTATAAGTATTCACTATTCAAATCTTTTAATGTTTTTACTTCTCTCACACCTATCAAGATTCCAAGCTTCCTCCAGACTTTACCAGATGCAAGACTTTATGCCTTATAGAAACAAAATAATCTTTTTAATTAAAAAAAAAAAATCATGATAAGGTATATTTTTTTTCTTTTTTATGCAGATCAGATAACTTGAAAGTCTGAACAAGGGAGAATACTGATGAACAATAATATATCTAGACAATAAATATAAAAAAACTCGATAGGCACGCAATAGATAAATCTATTACTGAAAATATGGAAATTTGATACAAAACCACCCCAGTGTTTAGAATTTTAACTCCACAATGATTCTGTTCCAGTGTGCCAATTGACAAATGAAATTCCTCATCTGGAGGAGATAATTTCCAAATATACTCAATTCTGAATAGGTTGTAACATAGTGACAGTGGAGCTAACTTGAAACTATTTTCCTGGTCTTTGAAGGAGAGTATGCACTAACAAAAAGCAAGTACAAAATTCTGCAGTAATTGTATGTATAGTTCTACCAAATAATAAACCTATTAACAGGATGTAAGCATATTCCAGCTTATAGACACACACACTCACACCAGGCATACGCAGAGGGTCCCACATATGGAGTGGTACTTATGGTATATGCATTTGGAACTGATGCTACTAATGAAGTAAATATTGTAATTAATCCCTATAATTCTATTTCTATTGAATCTTAAGTAATCACATGTACATTCTGTACTTTAACTGTCAGTAGTGTAAAGAGTGTAGAAATGTAGAAAACTCCCACTGGGATTATGATCCCAGTATATTCTAAAAAAAAATAATTTTAGCAGGATATTCCTCTTTTATCTACCTCGTCTCCCTTCCATGAATATTTATGGAAGATCCCCATGAATTGACAATTTTATTGTTATAATCACTGAAGATGGATTCAGATTTAGACTAGAGACACTAATTTAAATGTCTAAATGCAGTTGTCTGTCTAACCACCTCTCAAGTTCAATGAAGATCTAGGTAACAAAACCCATAGAGCCTAGACGCTAGTCTGTTGATCAAACGTAGGTGCCTATTTTAATGTGACGTATCTCCCTAGCCTCTACTGTCTGAATTGGCTGACTCTCCCCTAACTGTAAAGTAAGCCTAGAAAGCTCTCAAGGCTGGACATCTTCACTATTAGGTTGCTAGTTACAGATTCCTTCTTTCTTCAGTACAATGAATTTCAAATTCTCTTCTACCCATGGAACAACTTCAGCAGCAGGTATCAAGAAGCTCACTGTGTTATGAATTTTTGGGACAAAACACAAAATTTACAGTATTCTTCAGGAAATATGAGGAATCATTGCAGTGAGCCAACAGACAGTGTCCAGAAGGAAAGATGCAATGACTTGGGCTTGTTTAGATTGAAGAAAAGAACACTGAAGAGGAAAAGTGTTAATAAAACTTAAATAGATCAAAGGATGCTGCAGTGACAAGCAGATCAATATGTCCTCCAGGCTGTTGAATTGTGTCTTGTCTGTCTCTTGAATTATATAATTTAGAAACAGTTGCTCAGTTATTTCAGAGACATTAGTATTACTAAATAGGTTCTGTCATCTCATTTACATAATTTTACAAAAGCATTTTCTGTCACATGCATGCCTGAGATTTTCAGAATCATTCTATCCTACAGAACAACTGTCAGCATCAACAAAGTTATCTGCATTAAGACATAGATGCACATCTTAAGAAGTAAATGCCCTTCTTATTCTGTGGAATATACAAAATAATTTAATCACATCTCCCACTTCATTAATATATGGACAGTGATGCATTTTTTTTTTCCTCTGAGAATCACTGCAATGGTTGTTCTTGTTTAGAAATAAATACTGCATTTTAGTTATGGAAAAGATTTATTCATTGCAGTTTTGCATATGCAGACATAATAATGATAATTACACTAGTTTTGCTATAGACATTAGGAATTTTAACAAATCTTGCATCACAATGCAGTGAAATTGTAAGTCTAGCTTTTACATAAATATGTGTAATATAACATTGAATTAATATGTATTCCACTACATTTACATAAATGCATTTTTTAAAGATGTTACAAGTTCATGAATAGCTATCTTTGAGGTTCTGGAATACTCAGCAAAGTTACTATTAAAAACTTGCTTTTTAATTAGTGTTAAAGCTAAAATTGAAAACAGAATAGAGCAACAGGATACTACATGAGAAAATATATGTTTTGTGAGTTTTACACACTGGCTGCACTTAGTCAATTTAGAAGAAGTGACTTTTTAGAAAAAGCCATCTAAGTTACAATTAAAATACTGAATCTGTACAATAACCTGACTTTGCATTCACACGGATGAACAAAAGTAAAAATGTGTATGGATTATTTTTTGATTACTGAAATGCTGGTCATTATCTACACTTAACTTTCACTGCAAGATTGTAATTTTTTTTGTTTTTGTTGTACGCATTATGTAATGAGAGTCCCCTGCAGTTTTCACATTCTAATGATTTCCAAGCTTTCATGTCCTACCTTTCACTCATGCACTTGAACAAATTGTGTAACACGTTATATCAAATATCCTTTTAGAGGTAGGCATGACTACAGCATTTTTATTTTATAGCTACATGATGTGATTTGCCTAAGGGGCCTTAAAAAGCCAGAGGCCATTCCGCTTTAACAGTCACTCGATGGTTGTATAAAACAGAAAAAAAAATCTAATTATGGATTGAAGTTGTGTATTAGAATTTAAATTAATATACTCAGAAAACTTCTGCTCTAGACTCAGCTTTAAAAGGTAAAAAGGCAAAATCATGACAAGGTTGAGCACTTTCTTCCCAGCACTGACATACTTTATTTAAGAGGAAACTATCTTGTGGGCACGGACTCATAACTTGAAATCGATTAACTCTCTAAAACTCAGCTATTTAAACTATATAAACATTCTTGGATATTTTCCAAAGTCAGTGGAGAGTGACAAGACCTCTAGAACATTCTTTAACAGTGGAATGAATTATACCTCCATATTATGCTTGTCTTTTGAAGACGTATGTAGTAAATGGAACCTTACCTTTTTTTCAATACACCACTCAATTATTTCCAACTCTCTCTCTAGCATTTATATGCAGTTATATGTATTTGTACAGTACATATAAAACTTTGAGTCTTCATCTCAACCCACGAGTTTTCCTTCCTTTCCAATTCTCTCCCCCATCCCACTGGGGAGGGGAAGGTGGAGCAAGAAACTGCATAGTTTGATCCTGATCAGGGCTAAACTATGACAGATTTTAAAAAAGGAATATTGGTACCTCTGTGTTCAGTGGTATCCTTGGAAGGGGACTGAGGACTCTGTGTTAGAAACAAAGGCTCTCTACACAGTGCATATGGAGAAGAAGAGGCCTGAAAGTGAGATCCAGAGTTGCCGACACATTGATGAAGCCAGTAGTCAGGTGATGAGCAGCACAATGTGCTGCTCAAAAACCACTGGTACATTTTGAAAATAACTTGTTAGCTGTGGTCTCATGTGTGTTACAGAAAAGCAATGCTGAATTTATCTTACTTGCTATGGGAATTCACACACACATTTGCTATCTTTGTAGAAGTGCCATAACTCCAAATTTGGAAGGTTTTTGTAATTCTAGCACACTTTAGTCTCCACCTGCTTAAGATGTGCTATTAAACAGTAAATAATTTTAAATTACCTGCTGAAGAAGAGAAGATTCAAAAGCCAGCAGGGTGTTTTGGGAAAGGAGACTGAAGGAGAGGGTTGCATTTTATTTCTTTGCTCAGTCTTGTTGACAGTTGCTTATATTAAAATTTATTAGAAAATAAAACTAATATCACAAAATATTGGAACAGGGATGGATAATCAAGGTTTTTCACCTTGGTTTAAATGTGATAACTCTAAGCTAAAAAAAAAGACACATTTACATTTCCTTTCTTTTCCTGGACCAGTAAATCTTGACATATTCTGCTATTACAACAGGTTCTTGAGAGACAAGGAAAGTGTTACTACTCTTTCTTTCACGCAGCTGACAGCCTCCAGTTTAGTGTTTAAGTGACTGTCATGAGGATGAGAAATGTACATTTGCAATTTACGCATGGAGGGAAACTGAAGCTCAGGTTTTCATTGTAAGAAAAGAGACTTCAACCTGTCAGGTTGGTTTAAAGGTGCTTCACAATCTTTCATCAAAAGCATTTTAGAAGTATATATCTGACCCAACTAAATTTTGTGTGTGCTATATTATTTCTTAGGTTTAGTTTTTCAGTAGCAATTGGGCAGATGCTAAGTTATTCAGGATTTCTTGTGATAGGATAAGGGGTAATTGTTTTAAACTAGAAGGAGGTAGATTTAGATTAGACATAAGGAATAGATTGCCTGGAAAGGTGGTAGATGCCCCATCCCTGGAAACATTCAAGGGCAGGTCGGACATGTACTTGGAGATCTCCCTGCTCCTTGCAAGAGAGTTGAACTAGATGACCTTTAAAGGTTGCATCCAACCCAAACTATATGATTCTATGATTTCTAGCTTGGAACAAATTAGTAATAGTAACTGTAGGGCCTGATTTAGTATAATGTGCTTTCACTTCAGTGTCAGATGAGTAGGCATTATAATTTTAGATTTAGATACCTACTTTCTGTTTATAACTTTGTTAACATCTGGCTTTTTTTTCCATTTCCAAAGTAAGGAAGATCTAGCCGCAAGAGTAAAAAAAGATTTTGTGGTTTTATAAGCCCGTGTAATTTTACCACTTCACATCAAAGAGGCTTTGTTTTTGAAAACAGCATTCACCAGAGAAGTAAATGCAGCTCACATAAAAAATTTAATTACATTTGCTCTTCCATTTGCCTCAGGAAGAAGTGAACAAGGTCTTGATTTTGTTTTGGTTTTGATAGTTTGCAATTTTTTAAAAGGTTGAATTGCACTTTTTGGGTAGACGTGTATTGGAAGCCATTCAAAACTATACTAAGCCAGACAGACCTCAGGGAAAGATCGTGCTCCAGAAACAAATGGGTGAAAGTAGCTGAACTGTGTCACCACTTCTTGCAGTCTTTGAACCTTACGTTCCTTGATTTGAAGAACTGCAGTTGTAACTGGCTTGGGAGAGAGTCAGAGAAGATCTTTTCCTGGTTGTTCCACTCAATCCATAAAATAGAGACAGAAAACAAGAAAACAGTTTTCCTGAAAGTCAACATATAGAGAGAGGAAAGCTACCGTGGAAAAAAAAAATCAAGGGTGACAATTTAATGGGAAGTGTTCCAATACATATGAATATCACTTCTAGATAATTCATGGAGATTTAAAATATCTTCCCCCATATGTGTGCCCTTGAGCAAATTAATTAATATTATTACACTTTTAATTCCTGTTTGGTAAAAGGGGATATTATTAGAACCTGAAGTTTCCTTTCTTTCCCCCTCTACTTCCCCATCCCTGCTCCTTTTCCTGCTTCCTTCTCCTGATAAGTATATTATTTTATCCTTTTCAGGTAGTATGAATTCATACTGAATTTAATAAAGGGACAGATGATCACAGCTCTGCTGTAGACCTAGATGTTACCATAATATGAATAATATTAATCTTGTTTACAAATACCACAATTCTATCTCACAGGGTGATTATCTGGAAGATTTTCCTGCATTAAATATCTCTGACTCTTTCTTTCATGTCTTTTAATTTATGATGTAGTCATTGATTTTGTATGTATGTTTTAAGTGCTTTGCTATATTATATATTTCCTATTATTTCAAAACACATGTATAAAACACAGAGCTTTCCCTAAAACAGTGCTAAAGTTATCTTCAAAGCTGTACAGACTTTTGTTTGAACCTGATCTGAGTTTTTTAATGAGACTCTGAAACAGCTAGTTCTGTATGCCTTTGTTTTGACTATTTAGCAGTGCATTTAGTGACTACAGCACAATAAAAAAAAATTACAGTCAATCTGCTGTTATATTAATACATTAGCTACTGATAAACTCTCTAGTAATGGTACAAAATGATAAAGTTCATCAGTGTTAGAGAGGTGCACATTAAAAAAAAAAAAAAGCACTTTAGATGTACCTGCAAAATGTGTAAATATAGTTTAGACATAAGTACATTAAAATAGCATTCAGTACATTCTTTCTTCTGTGCACGTTTTAAATAAATATCTTTTTTTTTCTGATCCTTAAGAATTGGGGAAGATGCAGTTGTACTTTGTTCTAACCACTGCTCATCTGTTGCCTTGAGCTGCTTTAACTTCTTCGCGTGAGAGACTGGTAGAGCTGTGCAGTTCTGCCTTGGGGCTTCCTGGGGCTCAGAAGACATTTCTGCACTGGCCTGGGCTCCTCACATTCTGACCTCCCACAGCCAGCTCCTACACTGTCAAACCAGATGGGTTTCCTGCAAGCAAGGACTTGCCTGCCTGAGGAAAATGGAGATGGAAAAACACGGGCATTTGAGCCTGATACAAAGCCTGTTGAAGATATATTTAAAAAAGATATGTTTAAAAAAGATATTTGGCTTTGGCTGAGATGTTATGATTCGATCTTGATCTGATCAGAGTCAGTGATAGCTGTGTTTATTTCAAAAGGCAACAATTCCTTTGTACAAACAACACGATGTGTGGAAACTTACTGCTGGTAGTAACAACAATAAAGGCAAAAAAAAAAAAAAAGA
>WHYT01015082.1:67504-86666 GCA_009806455.1 Tetrax tetrax | reverse complement strand
TAAAAAAAAAAAAAAAAAACAGAAAATACTTTTCACTGGCAGTCCAATTATTTTCCCTAATTAAACACACAAAGTAAAAACTTAAATGAAAAATAATAGTGTATTTAAAGGAAATACAAACATGTAGCAAGATCCAGAAATTACATTTGGTGTGCTGTGCAAGAATCTAAACTCCTGAGAGTGTGATATCATCTGACTTTCTAAGTCAGGTAGGACTGCCTATTCAGTATCTAGTAGGGTGGTCTTAGAAGGGTGCTTAGGGCAGATTTCATATATCTTAATTTTATAAAACTAAAAGCTGACTATCAGATTCTAAGTTGATTCCCAGAGGCTAACTTTGCAGACAATTAGAAGAGAAAGGCACTTTGGGATGGTAGCTTCTCTAGTCCTGAAAAAACATTTCAAATATTACCAGAATGATTGCACTCTGACTTCTTGCATGAATGTAATAAAAGCCAGAGATGACTTGACTAGATTTAGTGTCACACTTTAAGATGTCAAATAAGAGTTCAAAATAATTTCACTAACTTGGTCAAAGAAAATAAATAATTTAATGTTTTACCCTCCTATTAAAATAATCTAAACACATGCATACAAAGACAAGATTTTAATTAAGTGGCAAACTTAATGTAAGTGCTCAAATACAAAATATTTATCCAAATGCTACTTTTCTCGTAAAAATAATGAAAATTAATAAGTAAATTTCAATGTTAGTAAAAACAGTTTTGTTTTTAAGGGATAAGAAATTTCCCTACACTTCAGTTTTGAACTTTTACTATGAAGTAGCATTGATTTTGTTATCCAAACTCTTTTTTTTTTCTCCCCCCTCTTATATACAGTTATAGCCTATGTTCATGAAATATTTCAGTGATTCTTATGGGAAATGGAGGAAATGCATCATGGTTGTTACATGGAAATAGTACCTATTGGGAAAAGTATCTGTCTAAGGATTCTATCCTAAAGAAGAGTCATGGAACATAAGCCAATACAGCTTACTGAGGAAAGCTAATGATTAATTTTCAGTCTTTGTTTTAATTAAAAACAAAAGAATTTCAATTGAAAGGTAACTTTTTCTCAAGAATTTTTCATTTAAAGGAAACAAAAATTATTTCCAAAATGCTGTTTGACAAATAGTTATTCTTTCAATATTCTTCTGTCATATCTGCTAGAAATGATGATGTTGTGATATTACACACTGTCAAAGAGAAGCTGTCTTTCATCTTTCGTGTGTTTGGAGTGATCCTGGGATTAATTTTCATACTCTTAAAGATTAGCTTCTGCATAAACGATGATATAGAAATGAACATTGCAGATACATAGTTTTCACTAAAGAAAACACCTACACACCTAAGATCAACACAGATTTGAAAAATTATATATTCTATCTCATAGAAGATGTGACTGCATGTATTTAGTTGTGGCATTATCTTAATGTGTCCTTATTTCAAATTTAAATGTAAAAATTCAGCAAAATACAGCTTATCAAAACCACTATTTTCTAATACCTTACAGTCATTTTGTTTTTTAAATGTCTGTAATGTAGTGTTATTTAAAAATAGCTTTTTGTAATTGTAACTTCATCTGTTGCAATTTGTATAGTGAGTATTCTCAAAAATGAAATTTGATCATATTTTTGGGTCACTCATACAGAATTTTATGCTTGTCAGCCTGCATCAAACCTTCAAAATATCTCAGTTTTCTATTCAGATGGCAAAGATAAATAAGAATAGTTTGTATTTTTAGCTAGCATTTATGCTGTCAGCACCTATGCATAAAAGTTTTTAATGTCTGTCAGAATGTCTATTTAAAAGTAAGCAATATATGTTTAAAAATATAAATACGAAGCATACTGTAGAACATCACAACCTAGAGGGCACACATATAGCTCTAGCATTTGTCATTAATCTTTTCCCAAATAACAACTTATTTATTTATTTATTCTTTTACAAGAGATTGATTCTTTTTTTTTTTTTCTGCAACACTTTCATCTTCCATTTCATGGAAGGTTACATGTATAATCCTTTATAGTGCTTTTAGAATTCCAGGAAAAAAAAAGACCCTTCTGTTCTTAAAAGAGCACCATGGAAAGTTTGTCCTTGTTCTTCACATTGACACAAATGTCAGCTTGTAGTCACCTCTATTTAATTTTAACAAGTTTTGCTTCTTATTTTGAGGGGGGAGTGTTGGAAGAAACCATAAGCTGAATCACTGCCATTAAAAAAAGAAATCTGTCATACAATAGAAATCAGTTACAAAAGGAGAACTCACTGAGGGGAAAAGATTGTTCTTTTTTTTCATGAAGAAAAGATAATGGAAAGCTTTAATCTTTATAAAGCTTTTCTATGGATATGAAAGTGCGTTACACTTCATGTTGGTTTTTGTACTGAGACTGGCAGGTGGCTGGAAGAGGACTCAGGAGATGTTAACATCTGCCTTTTAACAGTTTGAAGAATTCAGCTTTCATCTTTAACTCATTTTAACTCTTAAAATGCTGGAAGTATTAGATTTTTCCCAATCTTTTTCTGTGTTACAGCACTCCAAATGAATTATATGAGCTGTGGTCCCCATCTGAGATCAATTTCTAATGAGCGTTATACATACACATACATAGGCATAATTTCTTTTTTTCATTTAACTGCTTTCCATTCAATTTAATTAATGATTTAAATGTAGAACATAATTATCAGTTCTTATGGTAAAATTTTCCTCATAATATCTGTCTAGATCTCTGAATAACTTTTTTTCTTTATATCTGTAAAGTATAAAGAAACTGAGCTGAAGTCTCTAGTCAGATGTTAAGTAACTTTTTTTCAAACTGGTATTAAGGATATCACAGATTCATAGAATGGTCTTCTGCGTAGGAAGGGACCCTTAAAGATCATCTAGTCTAATCACGCTGCCCTGGTGGTTTTCAGTAGATCAGGGTGCTCAAAGCCCTGTTCAATCTGACTTTGAACAGTTCTGGTGATGGGACATCACAATTTCTCTGGACAACGTCTTCCAGCGTTTCATCACCTTCCTTGTAAAGCATTTCTTTCTTATGTCGAATTTAAAATTACCTTTTTACACTTTAAAAACATTGCCCCTTCTACTGACAGTACAAGCTTTTGTAGGAATTCTCTCTCTGTCTTTCTTGTAAGTGCCCTTTGAGTACTGAAAGGCAGCAATCAGATCTTTCCAAAGCCTTCTCTTCTCTGGGCTGAGCACCCTCAACTCTCTCAGCCTTTATTCCTAGAAGTAATGTTCGAGACCTCTGATCATTTTCGTGGCCCTCCTCTGGATCTGCAAACTACAGTGGGATAATCACCTCTTTTGACAGGCTGATTATACTGTTTAATGCATCCCAGGATGTGGTTTGTACTCTTGGCTGACAGAGCACACTGCTGACTCATAGTGAACCTGCTGTCGACCAGCACCCTCATATCCCTTTCTGCAGAGCTGCTCTCCAGTCACTCCTCTTTCTGAAAACTTTATTCTATAATGTATACAAAGCTAAGGATATGTCTTGTTTATTACCTAAAAATCAAGAAGGGACCTAGCTGTAGTCAAATAACACCAACCATCTCACATCCATATCTCTTAGAAATAGTCTAAGCAATGTGTCTTATAGACACATGTGACATATGGCGTCCCTCAGAGGTCCGTATTGGGGTAATGGTTTTAAATGAGAGGGAGGTAGATTTAGACTGGATGTTAGGAAAAAATTTTTTACAGTGCAAGTTGTAGAATAGTGGAACAGGTTTGCCCAGAGAGGTGGTGGATGCCCCATCCCTGGAAACGTCAAGGCCAGGTTGGATGAGGCTCTGAGCAAGCTGATCTAGTTGGAGGTTGGACTAGTTGACCTTTGAAGGTCCCTTCCAACTCTAACCATTCTATGATTCTATGACTTGTAAAAAGCTAGTTGGAACAGTCCAGGATATAGGCAGCTAAGCTGTAAAGGTGATCAGACACACAATATTTCATCTTGTTTCCTGGCTATGCTTTATTTACTACTCTATATGTAGACTGAGGAATTTATTTCACAGTCCTTCAAGGATGTAGGAAAGACTTCTTTCTAGGCCAGAGGTAGTGAGATATTTGTGTGTAGATACTAAAGCAGTGGTGTCTAGATCCCCATCTTAGTTAACACCGTATACATCAGCCTTCTTGTTTAAAAAATCTCTTCTAATTTTGTTTTTCTCAGCGTCTAACCAAAACCCATATGTCTTTGCTCCTGCCTAAGCTTGCTTTCATTCCCTGCTTTTTTTTTTTGCCCCATCCTATGCAAAATTATGTAAAGAAACTTTGACCCCTATAGAGATTCTGCAAGACAAAGGAATTATAGGTGAGTTTTAGTGATCAGTCACTTCCTACGTTCATCTCAGACAAGGTGGAAACACATTACAGCACACTACAGCTAATAAGTCTCAAAAACTCCAAGCAATGTGTGGTACAGGCAGGAAGATGGAGTTTCACGGCTTCACAAAAATACTAATTCATTACAACTCTATGGAAGCTTTTGTGTGAGTAGACAGTGAATGCAAAGACTACTCCTCGGCAGCAGTGGGAATTGAGATTCTAATAGTTGTGAATTCTCTCACCCTTCAGCACACAAAGGAAAAAAAAAAATCAATGCTAGTGTTTCACCCTTCCAGAAGCTACAGTTTACGCACAAAGAAAGCATTGGGCTTTTGTAGCTGTCCAGTAAATTCAGTATAGCATCTCTTAACACTTTTTCACATTTAACTTCCACTACATGACAAGACAAGTATGCACTCTCTTAGTCTGAACTTATAAAACATGAAACAGTTCTCTTGTCACAAGTAGAAGTGCTAACGAAAACATCTAAACTGGGAATGTGAGATTATCTGGAACTGTTTACACAGAAAAACGGGCATGGTTATTGTTTCTGGTTTATATCTCTCTCCCCTACATAAAAGTTCCCAATCTGTTTATACAAAGAAGTCGATAAAGGTGGAGGAGGGAAGTCAACCTGCATTTTCAAGTGCTACTAGTAAATGCATTTAATGTGAAGCACCCTGGACTAAGTTTTTAGCACCTGCTGATATATTATTAGACTATGACTAGGTTTGTAGAAAAATCTTTGTTGAGTTACAAAGGCAGAGAGAAATAAGATGGATGAATTAGTTATGAAGGGTAAACTAGTAGAAAAGGTCTTGACTCGTAAGTACTGTTCAGCAATAATTACACCATTGGTATATTACCAGCACTGTTTTGGTCATAAATCCAAAACACAGCACCATACATGCGACTAGCAAGTAAAATAATTCTGTCCCAGCCAAAAAACAGTACATTGGGACTTAAAGCCTCTTGGAAACAAAACGGGACATCTTCTACATTTCCAATCCTTTTCCTTCCCTGTTGTATCCCCTCAGTATCACTTTGATGAGCATCAGACACATTTCAGTACAAAAAAAAAGGTGATCCTAAGGAGTAAGAGGAGGACAATGAGAGATTTTGGAGATCCTTGTGTTGCTGTCACTGATATCTGTCAATGACAAGTTAGCAGTGAACTATGAAGCCATATCTCTGAGTTACACTAACATAATTTCACAACTGCATTCACAGTTCTTTTAGCTGTAAGGATCTCAAAAAAGTATACAATGATTTTTCATTCTGTGAAATATCGTATTTGGTTAAATCTGTAAGAAAACCTGTCAAAAGAAACAAAGCATGGACATCTGACTGTTATTTCTTCTCTCTAACATACATGAATGTATCCATACAAACTTAAATGTGATGTAAAATATTGGTCATTATTGGCATAAGGTAGGAATATAATTAGTGTATTACTGGGTTTTTCCAAATGCACAGCTTAGCTTAACAAAGAAAGATAAAAATTTATTCCCTCATCCTGAAAGGTCTCTTCAAATAACCAAATCTGCTGAAGTATTTTTTTAAATTTCCTTATCAGTGGATGTGGGAAACTCAAGTTACGTGTTACTGTGTAATATTGAGTACCTAGGGAATATATTAAACGATGTAAGATAGTACTAATAAAAACTCTTTGTAGATATCTCTGTAAACAATCTCCTAAATTTACAATGAGAGACTGATTTGTTTCCTAAGGTTTGTAGGAAATAGGTCACATACATAAGATTTTAGAGTAGCAAATGCAGCACTAAAGAGGCAACAAGAAAAAAGAAAACTCTTACCTCTTTTCCAACAATCTCTTGAAATAAATATCAATGACCCAGATCATGATGCCAGAAAAATCTGTGAAGTCAGCCCTGTTGTATATCACCATAAGCATTGTACAAACAAACCAACCAACCAACCAACAAACAATCAGAAGATGCTAATTTCTTTCCTTGATCTACCTCTTGCTGCATTAATTTATTTCTACATTTCTCTTAAAAGTTCTGTAAACTAATTTTTTAAAATTGTTAAAAAAATAATTTGTCAAATGCAAAATATTTCCTGTGTAGTTTTGAACTTTTGAATTGTTTATGATTGTTCTATCTCATCAAATTTCCATCAATTTCTATTTTATTGAAGGTATGTGTATTAAATTCTTTAAGTCTCCGTAAGCTGATCCTTCCAACAAATTAGATTTTTTTTTTTAATATTCTCTGCTTCAAGCTATTTGTATTATTTGGAGAGTAATAAGAACAAAATTTTATACACTTACATGCCAGAACATATATAAAAAAAACAATTATTATGCTTGTGGTTTATGATAGGCTATAGTACATGATTTCCAAATTTCCATTATATAAACATGATTTCCAAATCGGTATTAAAAAATAATACGCCTTATCACCGCTTCTACTAGGAGGAAAGATACAGAACAAAGGAGACAATTTGGGGTGGGGTACTATTCAGGCTGCTTAGTGTGGACGACTATATTCAGTGTTGTGATACCATCGCTTGTTGCTTTGAAATTATTTATATACGTTAGCTATCACATTCAACAATTCAGTTAATTGGACAAGGGAATGTCCAGTTTGTGAATTTCAAATAGCAACTCTGGATGTAATTGTGTCTTTGCAGGAAATGATGGAACCATAGTCTCTATAGAAGTTAGTAATCAACAACTAACAGCATTTTCTTCTGAAGGACACTATATCTCTTTTTTCAAAAAGGTAATCGTACTTCGTTCTGTCCCGTTTTGACTGTTGATATTTTCTTAGTTCTGTTCTTTCAAAAGAAGATAGATATGTATATGTAAGCATCTCAGAAGGAACTAGGGAGCAGGAAAAAAAGTCTGAGACATACAACGGTACTGAAGTGCTTGAAATTCTGTCTAAACTGAGATTCTGACAGTAAACCATTACCAAATATTCTTCCTCCTGTTTACTTTACAGCCCTTTAATGTAGGATAACATTCTTCATGACAATATTGATATTCAAATCAATGTAATGTAGTTTAGAATAAAATAAGATCAACGTGTACAATATTTATCAAAATTTAAATATATTCTACAGCTTCATCCAGTTATCTTAATATTTTCTCCAGATAGACTGGAGATATATATATATATATATACACACACACATAAATTTGATTTTATATTAGTTTTTGTTCACCTCACAAGAAATCACATATTTGTTCCCGAAAAGTTGATTATGTCTCTTCTTTCTCCAAAAATATTTGCTGCATTATTTTACTATATGATTACACATGATTTAGAAATGATAATTGCAACAGCTAAGAGAAACTTTTAGTGACTTATAAGGCGGCCATTAATAGACTAGAAAGCTAAACTAAAAGATTATGGTTCCTCTATTTGTCTTTGCTCATTCGTGTAGATGGGAGGCATGATCTCATAGCAGAACATTTTAAAAACAGAACAGTTTATATCTTTGGGAGTAGAAAGTGAAATGACATTTTTATTTCTATGTTAGACCTGTAAGGTTCTAAATCATTCATTCTGAGCTACACCATATATATTTTGAACTACATCATACACGCTACCTCTGAATTTTACTTCAAGAGGGCAGTCTGCATATTTGAGCTACAACTCACAGTTTCATTTGTGGTAATTTTGTATATATTATGTTCCTTATATGTATGGACAAAGTGGTATGTGACATGATGGTCATGTCTACTTGCATTATTTTTTGGAATCACGAAACAAGCATATCCATAAGGATGGTAGATCTGTCAGGATGGGAATAACAGAAGGGCAAGAAATACGTAAAATAGATGTTACTTCAGAAATAATTAATTTTATCCTCTAAAAGATGCAATAAAATTGAAGGGCAAAATATTCACAAATGCTACAGTTTCTTTAAATGCTATTGTCTAAAATATAATTGCCTGCCAGCAAATAAGGTGACAATCAGGAGCCTTAGATTTAGTTCTCTCAATAGGAATCTGTTCAGCAGCAGTGTTTTCTTGAGAAAAATAAGCATGAACTTCAAAAGAAATTGCCTTTGAAATTAGATGCTGTCACACAATATCATGCTTAAGAGACAAACAATGTTTGATGACCAACACATCTGTTCTCTCCTCAAGTGGCAAAATATCAAAAATCTCTCTAGTAAGGACAGCATCACTTAACAAAAGTAACAGTACAGACTCTATAATTCTACAGCAATGTTTTATTTTATAGTGAGAGTAGCATACTCTATGAAAGCCAGACACAAATGAGTGTAAGAATGTGTGCTCACATTAAAAATAGTTCCAGAATGGGTGATATACAATATAACAGAGAATTTACAATACAGCAATAAGTAGAGTTTTCTTTTTTTTTCTTTTCTTTTTTTTTCCTTTTTTTTTTTTTCTTTTTTTTTTTCCCCTGAGAGCTTGAAATCCTCAACCCCCGAATTTGGTCTCAGGGGGATAAGCAAACTTGACAAGATTATACTACTTGGAGAAAACTGACAATAAGCCTTTGTAGACTAATCAGTGTCAGTGATACTATTAGAGTAATTGTACTGACTTGTGCAGCTACAGCAGTACAGCAGTTTAACTATCCTGCAGAGATGTTGGAATAGGTGTATTTCTTAATCTTAAAAATCCTTGGCACATAAAACTCACAACTTCACAGTTGTGGCAAGTGCACCCACCCTAAGCTAGGAAGCTTCTAGAGCCACATGGCAGTTGTACAGCACAGTCTTCAACCAATGAGAACTGACATGACTGTATGTGACCACAGGTCAGGTTTGACTAGGGTATAAATGGAGCCCTGTTGGACAGCAAGTTTTAGCCAGTCTTCTCTGGAGCAGTGAGTCTGCAGTTGGGGACTTTCCTCTTAGGTTGGAAGGCTACCTAAGGAAACTCTGTGAGGTTGGGAGCCTTCCTTCTGTTAAGTGAGTGATTGTGTATTTTGGATCATTGGAGTTCTTGAGTGTAGTAATAATTCCTGAGTGTCATTATGAACCTGTAGATTGTTAATGATATTGGAGTCTTACAGCAATTTTGGTTAGTAGAGCTAAGTTTGAATTTGCTATCAGTTTGTTACAAATAAATCCTATTTGAATTTATCATTTTGTCTAATTTGATTTTTATTCTGAGTTTCCATGACAGTGATTTGAAATGAAAAGCAAGATTCATTAATCACATCTCAATAATGCAAATATTTAAAAAAAAAAATATTGGGAAATCTTAGTAACAGACTTCATTCTTAGTTGAGATTCAGAAAAGTATATGCATATCAGGTTATGATAAATAAGATGAAAAGGAGCATGACACTGATACTGCTTTTGCTATCAGACACAGGAAATTGCACAACAAAGGTCAATGCTCTTTCAGTGGCTGTTGGAATAAAAGGCTTCCAAAATTATACAGTGGAGTAAGAAGAACACTAAGTTACTAGAAGTTAGTCTGACAGACAACTTAAAATAACTGTTTGATGTGAGCTACATGTTTTAAGTGTATTAAAGAGGAACTTAAAATAATAATAAAAAAAAAACAACATAAGAATTTTGGGGAAAAAAAGTATCTTACTTAAAAAGAGAGGTTATCGTCAAATAAAATTTTATACACTAAAACAACACTTGAACTGATCTAGAACCACAACTGTTTTAAAATAATCTCAAAGAAACTGATTTTTGATAAGGTCATTCTTCTCACTTCTTGACACAAATATGTCTATTTTATGTTGGCTTTGAAAATCCTATGTCTACAAGAAAAACTTAGACTAATGTGCAAAAACTGTGGCAGACGATCAACAAGTGTCATCTTACTCAGCAAGATTTTAAACAGATAGCATAAATATAATTTCCTTTACACAAAGCCTGTGACAACTTGTGTGTTTTGGCCCTGGTGTATCATTTGTCTAGTTAGAATGTTACCTACTCACCTTAAAATTGATTGTTTGTATAGATACAGTAGGTTCTCTACTGTTCTATCACTGAGTAGACTTTGAAAAATATAACAATGTCAAAGTCCCTCCTGGTTCATTACTGAGATATATGTAATTCTTTTGGAAATCATGGTCATGATTAACTGAAGATTTGTTTTCTGTCTGAAGACTGTTAGGATATGTGAGAAAAGCTTTTCTGCATACCATAAAGGGACAGAGAGACAATGACAGGTGGAGGAACCCAAATAATACTCAGCTGGCCTTCTTCCAGACCTATTACAGGAGCAGTTAGCCCATCAAAGGCCCATCTCCACAAGCCCAAAGGAGTACAGGAGGACAAAATCAGGCAGGAACCCAAATTAAGAACTCAGAGGACAGGACACCATGTTCAGGCCCTTGTCAGGTCCGTCCCAGGATACCCTTCACCTTAATGTCCAGATTTGAAACCCATAAAGAATATAATCAACTCTACAGCTCACCGTTGGGACTGAGGACATTCAGTGCCTAGATGCAGGGGAAGAGCATTTTGGACTTACACAGTACTTACTATGAGATGTTTAGGGGAGGAACAAAAGATGGGGAAACAGAAGGAGACGGATGATTTCAGGAGGAACAAGTGAGGGGAAAAAAAAAGAATAGGGTGTTAAAAGGGCTGGTCACGTATAAAGAGTTGGCTGATCGGTATGATTATCTGGGCAGCTTACAAGTGATCTTATGGACAAACCATTAAGCTTAGAGCTATGTTTACATGAGTATGCGAGTGAGTTTTCAGTCCCAATCTCAGATTCATGCATGAGAGGTAAGCTTGCAAAATGCATATATTACTCTTCAGCATTTTCATAGGTACTAAATCTCATAGGTCCTCCGTCTCAATTTTGAGTTAGTATCAACAAGTATGCCAGTTAGAAAGCTACTATTTACCAGGTCCTGGTTATGGTAACCATCTAACAATTAACAGTTAGATCATTAAGTATGTATTATAGCAAAACAAAACATGCAAGATTAAACTACCAAAACAAGTCATACAGATGACTACCAGTTTTTCCTGCAAGTGACTAGTTCTGATAGTCAACTGGAAGCTGAGTTTAGAAGGTTTAAGGAGCTAAAAATAATTTGAAGCTGTCTGTTTTGTAAATTTCCAGGCAAAAGCAATGTGTTAGCACGGCTGAGCTATGCTGACACCGATATGACACTGCAGCACAAATAATAGACGGCTGGCTAGAAACTACATTTTAACACATTATTGATCTTTCTTTCACTTCTCCCCTACCCCACAGGAAGACACTGTTGAATTAGCAGATGTTCTCAAAAGTTGTATGTGTTTTGTATTTATATATGCATACAGTTCCCACCAAGATCTCTTGTTCATAAAGTATGTATCTACATTTATAGGCCTTTATACTAATGCAAAGTATTAGCATTACTTTCTTGCCTTTTAGTTATTAAGAAACAACAGTAAAACAGACCAAAACCCAGTCATACACCGAGATGTGGTAATAGATATGTTACTGTACTGATTTGAGAGTGTGAATTAACTCTGTATTACAGTCTTTCAAATCTGATTATCATGAACTATTCATAGTCACATTGAAACATTTCACTTTCTCCACTTTATTTAGGGAACAGAAGAGTTCACTAAATAGAACTTTGAATTATTACTGGAATGTAAGATAAGATAAAGATGAAGATGAAGATAAATATGACAATGTCAGGAAGAAAACAAACAGAAAGGAAAAAAAAGATAAAAGACAAAATAATTCTGCATATTTTTATATAAAATCAGCAAAATAATAAGTCTGCTTATAGAAATATCAGTTCTAAGCAATATATGTTTTTTCTTTTTGCATATATAAAATGTTTATAGTAGATAATTATGTTCCGGGTTTTTGTCAGGTTTTTTTTTGTTTTCTGTTTTGTTTTGGTTTTTTTTGTTTGTTTGTTTTTGGTTTTTTTTTTTAGAAGGAATGTCTCCAGATAAGTTGAAATTTACATTTTACTCATGAAGATATTTTCAAAGATGTTTTCATTTTTCAAAGAATGTAATAAATATGTTGAAAATCAAGATGTTATCTTAATATCGATGTTTGAGGGGAAAACATAGTAGAAATATCTGGTTTTCTGTGCCATTTTCCTAAGGGTATTTTACCGTTTAAACAGTATATCACTTATTAGTTGCCTTCAAAGATTTTTATTTTCAGCATCCACAAATATTTTGATGTGATAAAACAGGAAGAATCATTTGGCCTGAAGCCCAATGGAATACAACGTTTAGTCTGAAGGATATTTTTGAGAGGTTTATTTGTTTGGGGTTTTTTTTTTTGTTTTGATTAGGGGGTTTTGTTTGTTTTTAATAGAAACAGATCTGATAAAATTACTAAAAACATCTGTGAGGGAGCGGTAAGGAACAGGCTTTTGCATATCTCACTTCTCAAAAATCTTATTAGCTTGATCCTTAATTTTAACCTGAGTGAATCTGGAATTTTAACATTTATATGGAACTTGCTAAACAGAATAGAGTGAATTTAAAAAAAAAAAAAAAATTTGCTTAGCAAATTTTCAGATATCATTTTAGCCCTTTCTGAAGCTTTGTCTGGACACAGTGCAGAGATGAGAACAGGGGTTTTTTTTTTCCAATAGGCAGTATGGTTTACCTCCCTTTACTTCTCCACAGGTATTCAATTTTATCCGTTATGTCTTACACTTTGCAACATATATGCTCTTTAGGTACTTTACCTCCTCAAACATTCAAGACAGACCCATCCTCAACTTAGTGCTTGAAAAATACATTCTAGTTATCTGCAAGGTAGCCTTCACATTATTTTAAATGTTTATATTAAAAAAAGCAAGCTTAGGATTGTCTAGTAATCCTTTGATCATTGTCTGACTTGTAGTGTCAGCTTGTTGCAATAAAATTTAAAAAAATTAGAAAATTTAGATTAGTAGCCAAGTTAACTGCTGGGGTATACATAGGGTATAAATACCCTTTGTATAGCCCTATCCTTAATGATTTGAAGTCAGAATAGTATTAGTTAAATATTTATAATTTAAAAAATGTGCCTTTGTCTAACTTGTCTAAAAGCAAGAAGCAGAAATGATAAAATCTTAACTCCATCAGCAACGCATGAGTAACTACTTAGGTTTGCCAAACTACTGAAGAAACATGGGGAAATATAATTCTGGCAGGGGTTACCATGACCACCCTTTACCCAGATCATTCCACTGACTCAAAAGAAGAAGGTGGAGTAACAGGACTGAGCACGCATACTAATTCCATACACAGATTTTAAAAGAGTTTTCTTCCTCTGAGCTGATCCTGATCTTCTTGTTTATTGTTCACTTCCTAACAGATGTGGCAAATCCATTCACTGGAGATAGGCTGTTGCAATCACAGCTATTCTTCATTCATGCAGTGTTTTTGGGGTCTTTTTTTTTCAGTAATCTGATTTTCTACAGAAATAGCTTATTACATCCTCCCATTTGTCTGTATGTCTTTGTGATCACTCTCCTCACCAACAAGCTTTTCAGCTCTCCCTGAAATTTCAACCACATTTGAGAAAGCAGTGAAGATTTCAAAGACAATACAGATGCTGCAAGTTTCCTAAAAGTTCATGGAATTGTGCAAAAATTTACTTCCTGCTATAGTCACCATGGGATTTTTTTTTAAGGTTATCTTTGTAATATGTAGTAATAAGCTGTATTTTGTTTCCTAAAATTTACAGATTTGAGCAGAGATGTCAAACTGACATCCTGTCCAGGACAATATAAAGGCTTTTCCAGTCCTGTTTCTGATCTTTGACAGCACTCCTGTTTAGAGGTCTTAATTTTTTTTCCTATTCATGTTTTTCCTTGATACTTTGGTGAAATTATGATTGCTTAGAGGATTTACTCTTATTATTACTAAGATATTCTGTGCAATCTAACACACAGTGAACGGTATCATTTTTTCACTTCGCCTTTTAAGTTGGGTCAGAATGAAGGAAATATTGCATCTTAAGATACATGTAACACAACATTAACCAAAATAATTGATTATACTCCTAGAATATATGTTAAGAAAATGTTAAATTTGTACTTAAAAAGCAAAGATCTGTACGGAACTGTTATTACTACTTGTGAGAAAAGTTAACTTTCCAGATAAGTGACAGAAAGCAGACCTTCAGCTTGGATTCTTTCCTCCTCCATAACACCCAGCCAACACAAAGATATTTAGTTTCGAAGATGGGAGTATCTCAGCCTTTAAATGCTTTAATTTGATCTTACATTATTGAAGAAAATTACAATTTTGCCATTGATTTTTATCAGCACAGATGTGCACCAACTGCAGAGAAATAAATTAGTTAAGTTTTCCAGCTAAAGCAGAAGTGTCACCTTCCTAATTCTGCCACTACAACAGCTGTCCGCTTTGTATATATCAGAACTAGAAATAATGAGAATATAGACACTGACTGTTTCTGAAGTGTTGAGATGTGCAAAACTCACAGCTTTTTCCCATCATGTCATGACAAAATTATTTTTATATACAGTATGATTTTTTTTTGCATAAGCTCGAAGTAGTATTTTGTAACTGGATACATATATGCACTTTGTAAATGAGAATTCACTATATGCTGGTGGGCATAAAAGAGCCAAAAGTTAACCTTGCGTATCCTCTAAAGCATGAATCAATAAAGCATTATTCTACCTTATCTTCATTATAGACTCTATTCTGATCCCTTAGGATAGTACTTTCTACTACCTCATTCAGGTAACCATCTAAAGATGTTCAGTAGAGCTATTTCTGTTTCAAAGGCGACAATGAATTTAGAGTTAACTCTGACCTTGTAGTTCCATATCTGAGAAAAAAAAAAATCTTTAAGTTTTGAAGGCCATGTATAAGAATAACATCACTGTGTTGATTTAGAAGTGGTTACAATCAGCTGCTTTTATTTTTCTCATCTGCCTGTACTGTCTCATCTTTGCTTTATATGTTTTGTGTGAAGTATACTTTCATTAAATTCATTGCAAAATCTCAGGATTATTGACTGATTTATGGTGAATTTGTATGAAACATAAAGCCAAGCTCAGTACTAGTATAGTAGCAAATAGTATGCGCCTTTTGGTTATCATTTTAGGTCTTGGTTTGAGTACATTACTTTACAACCATTTTGTTGTCCCTTAATCCAGGAATAGGTTAGTGCTCGGTGTGCCAGAGCCGATGAGCACACAGAGTCGTGATCCACCTTCTAACCTTTAGTGCAGTTCTGTACAGCAAGGCAATAATGTACAAATCTAGCACCCCTTTCTGTGTGACAAGAATTGTGACAACAATTTCTGGTGACCATGAAGGGACTACCTAAAGGCTTTGCCTGGTTCAAATTGTCAACATCAGCAACAGAAGGACAGGATGCCTGAGACCAAGTGCGCACCAGTGATTTCTTCGGAGGTCCAACCTCAATCCGCCAGCGACCCAAGGTCGGCGAGCAGTACAATAGCACAACACCCTAAGGGATGCATTGATAACCTGGGGAGTATAAAGAATCCATCAGACTGATAAGTACTCCTTGCATTTACAGTTTATGCATGTTTGAGCGGATAGTCAGACTTAGATATAGACATCATGGTTCTGTGAGTGCCCCTTAGTTGACTGGGTGATAAAGTCAAGGCTGAGTGTGAATAGCCACTGCAAAAGAAGGGGAAGTAGCCATTCCAAGATTCCCCCGCATTCCCCACTGGGATTCATCCTTACGAATTGATCCAAGTTTATGAGTGACGCTATGACAAAAGATAAAATGAAGTGATACTGTCACCAGTGGTGGCCGCAGTATAAATCAGATGATGGAGAACAATGGCCAGAAAACAAATTCTTAAAACATTATACAATTTTACAATTAATGTTGATCTCTAGATGCCTGGGGAAGCAGGATGAATTGTTGTATGTCGAAAGGAGAGAATGAGGACAGGCTGAGAGAGTTGGGGCTGTTCAGCCTGGAGAAGAGGAGGCTCCAGGGAGACCTTATAGCAGTCTTCCAGTACCTCAAGGGGGCCTCCAAGAAAGATGGGGAGAGGCTGTTCGGTAGGGCCTGTTGTGATAGGATGAGAGGTAATGGATTTAAAATAGAGGCAGATTGCATTTACAGTGCAAGTTGTAGCACAGTGGAACAGGTTTTCCAGAGAGTTGGTGGATGCCCTATCCCTGGAAATGTTCAAGGCCAGGTTGGATGAGGCTCTGAGCAACCTGATCTAGTTGAAGATGTCCCTGTTTCTTGCCGGGGGGGTTGAACTAGATGACCTTTGAAGGTCCCTTCCAACTCTAACCATTCTATGATTCTACGAAAGGTTTATGTCATTGTTTTGGGAATGTGGATTTTCAGGACATTGAAGACATGTTCAAGGATGGGAAGCAGGAAGAGGTGAGTCCCTTGGCTCCAACCAAGCTGGTTAGGCCCATTGATCATTTTCCACTCCTCATATTTCAAGCGGGCAGTGATGAAATTGCACAGAGAAGCCTACGAACTATGAAAAAAGATTTCAGGGGTTTAGGGCATTTGGTTCAAGGAGCAGGAACTCAAGTAATCTTCTGTTCTATACCTTCAGGGTCAGTGAGCGGCACAGAGTGGGCTTGGAAAGTTCCATTAATGAATAATTGTCTTAGAGGCTGGTGTCGAGAGAGAAACTTTGGGTTCTTTGATCATGGGGCAGTTTACTTGGCCCCTGGCCTGTCTTCTGTTTGTGGAACCCACCTATCTCACAGGGGGCAACGAATCCTAGCACAGGAGCTGGTGGGACTTATAGAAAGATCTTTAAACTAGCTACGAAGGGGGAAGGGGACAAAACAAGGTCCACAAGGGAAGGGCCCAGGGGAATGGTGCTCGATCTGGGGCTGAGGCAGCTGTCTCGGCTGAAGTGCATCTACACCAATGCGCGCAGCATGAGCAACAAGCAGGAGGAGCTGGAAGCGATTGTGCAGCAGGATAACTACGACTTGGTTGCTATTACTGAAACGTGGTGGGACCACTCCCGCGACTGGAGTGTTGTGATGGAAGGCTACAAGCTCTTCAGAAAAGATAGACGAGGAAGGAAGGGTGGTGGTGTGGCCCTTTATACTAAAGACTATTTTGACGTTGAAGAGCTTGGGGTTGGGAATGATACAGTTGAGTATCTATGGATAAGGATCAGAGGAAAGGCCCGTAGGGGTGACATCGTGGTGGGGGTCTGTTATAGACTGCTTAATCAGGATGAAGAGAAGGATGAGGCGTTCTATGAGCAGCTTGAGCAAGTTGCGCGATCGCCAGCACTCGTTCTTGTGGGAGACGTCAACTTCCCTGATATATGCTGGAAATATCATACAGCACAGAGGAAACAGTCCGAAAGGTTCCTAGAGGGTGTGGAAAACAGTTTCCTTATCCAGCTGGTATGAGAGCCTACCAGGGGTGGTGCCCTGATTGACCTACTCTTTACTAACAAAGAAGGACTGGTGGGAGACATGAAGGTTGGGCACTGTCTAGGGCAGAGCGACCATGAAATTGTAGAACTCTCTATTCTTGGAGATGTCAGAAGGATGACTAGAGGAACGGCTATCCTGAACTTCAAGAGGGCGGACTTTGACTTGTTCAGGACGCTTGTTGCGAGGGTCCCTTGGGAGTCGCTCCTTAAGGGTAAATGGGTCCAGGAAGCCTGGACGCTCCTCAAGATGGAGATCTTAAAGGCACAAGAACAGGCTGTTCCTGAATGTGTAAGGCGAGCCATAGGGGAAGAAGACCGGTGTGGATGAACCGGGAACTATTGTTGAGGCTCCGGAAGAAAAAGAGAGTCTATGTCCTCTGGAAGAAGTTACAGGCTACTTGGGGAGATTACAAAGAAGTTTCTAAGGTATGCAGGGAGGAAGTTAGGAAGGCAAAAGCTCAGCATGAACTCAGATTGGCCACTGCAGTAAAAGAGAACAAGAAATCCTTTTACAAATGTATCAGTGGTAAGAGAAGAAACAAGGAGAATTTACACCCTTTACTTGATGCAGCGGGGAATGTGACCACTGAGGATAAGGAGAAGGCTGATGTCCTCAACACCTTCTTTACTTCTGCCTTTAATAGGCAGAACAGTTATCCTCAGGGCACTTTATGCCCTAATCTGGAAGTCTGGGATGCCAGGCCGAATACACCCCCTGTGGTACAGGTGGAGACAGTTAGAGAGCTCCTCCTTCATCTGGACTGCCACAAGTCCATGGGACCGGACAGGCTCCATCCTAGGGTGCTAAGGGAGTTGGTGGGGGTGATTGCCGAGCTGCTCTTGGCCATCTACCAGAGCTCCTGGTTATCTGGGGAGGTCCCGGAGGATTGGAGGCTTGCCGATGTGACTCCCATCTACAAGAAGGGCTGTAAGGAGGATTCGGGGAACTACAGGCCTGTCAGCCTGACCTCAGTACCTGGGAAAGTTATGGAGCAAACCATCTTGGGTGAGATCACTCGGCATATGCGTGGCATCCAGGGGATCAGGCCCAGCCAGCACGGGTTCACGAAAGGCAGGTCGTGCTTGACCAACCTCATTTCCTTTTCTGACTGGGTGACCAGACTGGTGGATGAGAGAAAGGCTGTTGATGTGGTCTGCCTGGACTTCAGCAAAGCCTTTGACACGGTCTCTCACAGTATTCTCCTAGGGAAACTGGCTGCCCGTGGACTGGGTAGGTATACCCTTCTTTGGATAAAGAACTGACTAGGGAGCCGTGCCCAGCGGGTAGTAGTTAATGGAGTCAAGTCCAGCTGGCTGCCTGTTACAAGTGGTGTCCCCCAGGGGTCGGTACTTGGGCCCATCTTGTTCAATATCTTTATTGATGACCTAGATGAGGGGATTGAGTGTACCCTCAGTAAGTTTGCAGATGACACCAAGTTGGGTGGTGGTGTTGATCTGCCTGAGGGTAGGGAGGCCCTTCAGAGGGA
>WHYT01015082.1:56316-67484 GCA_009806455.1 Tetrax tetrax | reverse complement strand
TTGATGCTCAGCTGAACATGAGCTGACAGTGTGCCCAGGTGGCCAAGAGGGCCAACAGCATCCTGGCCTGCATTAGAAATAGTGTGGCCAGCAGGAGCAAGGAGGTAATCATCCCCCTGTATTCGGCGCTGGTGAGGCCGCACCTCGAGTACTGTGTTCAGTTTTGGGCCCCTCACTACAAGAAAGACATTGAAGCCCTGGAACGTGTCCAGAGAAGGGCAACAAAGCTGGTGAGGGGTCTGGAGCACAAGTCTTATGAGGAGCGGCTGAGAGAGTTGGGATTGTTTAGTCTGGAGAAGAGGAGGCTCAGCGGAGATCTCATTGCACTCTACAGCTCCCTGAAGGCAGGTTGTGATGAGCAGGGGTTGAAGGCAGGTTGTGATGAGCAGGGGTTTGGCCTCTTCTCCCAGGCAACAAGCAGGACCCGAGGTAATGGCCACAAGTTGTACCAGAGGAGGTTTAGGTTGGACGTGAGGAAAAACTTTTTCTCCCAAACAGTGGTCAGGCACTGGAATGGCCTGCCCAGGGAGGTGGTGGAGTCACCGTCCCTGGCAGTGTTCAAGAGGCGGCTTGATGAGGAGCTACAAGATATGGTTTAGTAGCTGTGGCAGCAATGGTAGTGGGAAGACGGCTGGACTAGATGATCTTATAGGTCCCATCCAACCATGTGATTCTATGATTCTATGATTCTATGATTCAACTAGTGTGCCAGATGCAGAAAAGTACACTGGAAGAAGGACTGTGCACTATGAAAGAAAGAGAATGCAGGGAAATGAGATGAGGAACGCAACCTGGTTATGTTGGAAAACTCAGACTCGAATCGATGGAGACTGGGGGATGAGATTCCAGTTTTCCCAGCAGATCCCCTGGTTCCAGTTTAGCAAGGGGGAGGAAACAATTTATTTCCTTTTGGACAGCGGTGCAACTCACTCTGTGGAGACAGGATGTAGAAGACCCCTGAGTAAAACCAAAGTCCCAATTGTAGATGTTACGGGCTGACGAACTGCCTGAAAATTCTACCTGAGAAAGCTTGGAAAGCCCAAAATTGTTCATTATTGAAGCCAGAAATGAAGACCAACAAGTGCCTGAAGAAATTTTAAATGCAGTAATCATGTTTGTCTGGGCAGGAAAGCAACTCGGGAGAGCAAAGAATGTGACAACAGATTGAGTTAAAGTTCAGATTGAGTTAAAACCTGGAGCAACGCCTGTGCAAGTACCACAATACCAAATGAACTTCACTGCAAGAAAAGGATTGGAACCACTGATAGATACTTTTTTTTTTTTCGTCCTGTGGGTTAATTCATGAATGTCAATCTAACTTCAACACCCTGATTTTGCCAGTAAAGAAACCAAATAACACAGAATAGAGGTTTGTACAGGACCTGTGGGCCGTACACAAAATAACCACAGATATCCACCCAGTGGTACCTAACCCTTATACTCTTTTTGGCTGCCCTCTGCAAGAGGGATTCCTTCTTCACAGTGTCAGAGCTGAAAGATGCCGCCTTCTGCATACCATTGGAAACAGATAGCCAGACAATATTGCTTTTGAATGGGAAAACCCTGCTGTGGGAAAGAAAATCCTGATGTGTTGAACAGTGTTGCCACACGGGCTTAAAAACGTTATTGGAGTCCTGGAACTGTGCTGGCCACAGATTTAAATAACTGAGATGGCCCCTGATGATCTTCATGCCACATGCAATATTAACTGTGATGGAAGCTGAAGGAAACAAGCAGGGGACCAGTCAAACTTGCCCCAGAAATCTTGTAGCTGTAGGGGTGTAAAAATGTCCTGTGTGCTGTGCAAATAACCACAAAATCCAACTGAAACCACCACCAGGAGAAAGAAAGAAAGGGATGAAGCCCAGAGAATGCTGGCAAATAGAATTTTTGGTGTTACCAAGAAAAGGACTGATACTTATTTGTAATAGTGGATACTTTTACTGGATGGTCAGAAGTCTTTCCTTGTCAAACCAATAAAGCTAGGGAAGTTGTAAAAATCTTACTTAAGAAAGTGGTTCCTTGGTTTGGAATTCCTGAAGGACTTTCTTCAGAAAATTGGCCACACTTTGTATCAGAAATAGTTCAAAGAGTAGTGAAGGCCTTAAAAATTAAGTGAAATTTACATACAATGTGGAGACCACAGCTGAGTGGACAAATGGAAAGAATGAACCAAATGCTAAAAAGCAATTGGCCAAAATTTGTCAGGAAACTCAATTAAAATGGCCAGATGCACTACCAATAGCTCTATTTAGGATATGGCTCCTAGGGCCAGGAGGGAGTGTTAGCTAGTTTGAATTATTATATGTTAAACCATAACCTGTAAATGAACTGGTTTGACAGAAGAGAGTCAATTGCATGTAACGGAGGACAAATCAGTTAAGCAACAGTTGCTGTTCTTGTCTACTGTATTATCCTCTCTCTCCACAGATACATCCAGAAATGGTTGTCAGTTACATTAGATGCTCCTGTACATCCATTCTGACCCAGACATCAAGTGTTGATCAGGACTTGGAAAGGCAGAAAGGTCCATACATTGTTTTGTTGAACACACATACAATGGTCAAAGTGGAAAGAATCAAATTGTGGATTCATTACACTTGAGTGAAGACTGCAACAGAAAAGGACAACCAGAGCACCTCACTGGAAGCAGGTGCAAAGAAGACTCGGTGGTAAGTGGAACCCACTCAAGATCTAAAATTCCTGTTCCAGAAACAAAAATTAAAAAATAATATTTGCTACTGATCGTAGCATTAAGTTATAATTATACAAACACAGTACACATCCACAAGTGGGACAGAAGCGAGAACATTTGGAGAAATTTGGCTGGAAATATAGAAAACACACTTTTGCTTAGCAGGGGGAACACCAGCAGAAGTGTGCTCACTTCCTGTGCAACAGGGTTATCTACACCCCTAAAAGTATTACAGAACTATATCTGTTGAAGAATACAGCAAATTTGGCAAACACATTTGGCCACATGTACAGTTGCTGCAATAACACCAGACATATGGATAAAGATACGACAAGGCTAAAGGTCAAAGGCACACTTTTAGTAGAAAACTGTGTGAAGTTTTGTAACTGGTTCGTAGGATTCTTATGCACAAAGTTCACAAAACATAGGATATTTAAAAGCACAACAGTATTTATTGCTCTATTATAGCCTTGCAAAAGCAGTTACCAGCATAAGCAGTTACAGTTCCTAGCATAAGCAGCTACCAGCATACTGTTTTCCCTTTATGAGAGTCTTACCAACCTGACTAAGCCAGAGACACTGCCGAGCAGGAGGATGATTATCAGCGAGGTCAGAGCAGAGAAGGGAGGTAGGTGCAGCACTTTCAGGGCGTCCCCTGCTCTCTGTGTCCTTTTCTCTCTCCTTCTGCTCTGAGCTGCCTCTGTTTATACTCTCAGCAGATTCAGTGGCAGAGTACTGACCAGGTGTTGATGCATGTGTGGCCAGTGCATGCAACAAGGCCTGCTAAGTATGTGCCCTGCTGGCTAACAGCGGTTCCTGGACAGCAGCAACATACTACTCAGTAACAACCCTCCTAGTTCTCCTCTCTGAGATAACAACCCTCCTGGCTCCCCTCTCCAAGGCTGCGTTCTCACAGCTGTGTGCAGCTTGTAATTTCCCACAGTGGCCCTACACAGACCATCACTGAGATCCCTTGCACAAGTTTTGAAATTGTACAGGGAAGTGTGAAAACTTCACCCATTCTTTGCCCCACATGAAGTGTAACACAATAGAGGAACAATATCTTTTCTATATTCGAATACTAAATTCCCCCTAGGATGTTTCCTACTATGTGGTCATGAAGCCTATACCTATATCCCAGCAAATATCACAGGTAGGCCTTGTACAGTAGGCAGGTTAAATATGCTTATGCCTTCCAAAGGAGATTTAATTGAGAGATCAAATACAGAAATTTGCAGAGAGAGAAGAGATGCAATCTAGCTGTCTCTAAACTGCAAATCCAAAATTCTTCTTTTTAGTCCAGGAGAAATAGACTCGGCTGCCTTCTTTACAGCAGGGGTAGAGGTAGCCATGAATTATCACCCAATTAAGCATCTCACTTTTGCGATGGCCAAAAGTATAAATTTTACTTGACAAGCATTAGCGGCCTTAAGTGTAACCCAGCTACAAGAGGCTACCCTTGAGAATAGGGCAGCCATAGATTACCTCCTGTTGAGAGATAACCATAGATGTGAGGAATTCAAAGGGATGTGTTGCTTTAATTTATCAAATAACTCATAGCTAGTTGAGGAAATGATTGGACAGTTACGTACTAGTTTGGGGAATTAAACAAAACACTGGAAATTATTTTTAATGGTTGATGTCATTACTGAATTTCAGATGGTTAAAACAATTTTTTTTGTTATGATTATATTTTTGCATGCCACAATGATAGTGTGATGCTGTATGTTATAATGCCTAACTGTGTGTCAGGAATTTTGTCAAAAAATGTGTCGTGGGCCCCAACCCATCACGATGGTGAGAGCTGATTACACAGAATATTTTTTTTAAATTAGCAAGTATGGGACCTCTGAGTAAGGTCCGTAGTCTCAAAGCTGGGAAATAGTGTTCCTCAGAGTAAGGAATTACAGCAAGATTAGTCACTTTTCGACAAAGGAGATGGGAGATAAGGGGGTATGGAACGAGCTGATATCAACAAAGATGAGTCACTCTATGGTTGCCAAAAGTAATTAGCATGATAAAAATCACAACCCTGGGAGGAGACCTTATGTGTTAGTGTCTGACTGCCTTTGTATAAAAAAATAATCAATGATCAGAACCTGTGCCCAAGTGCACCATTAAAAGCTGACCAATGAGCAAATCTTGTGCAAATCTTTGTTGCAACCTGTATAAAAAAATCTATGACGTCTCTGAAGAGGTGTGCTGGATTTGTGCATCATTGCCTAGCACCCCTTTCTGTACAGAACTACATTAAAGGTTAGAAGGTAGATTTTGACTCTGTGTGCTCATTGCCTGTGGCGCACAGAGCACAAACATATTCCCAGATTATGGGACAATTTTACTATTCAGTATTCCTTCCATTTTCAGTGCTGACAGCCAGTCACAGAATTTGTCCTCTTACTTCTATCTCCTAATTAGATTAGTCAAATCTCTCTGAAAAACTGGCAATATGCCATACTCTGTGATTTTAATATGAATTCACTGTTGGGTATCTTGCTTTATCTTCAGTCCCACAGGTCTGCTCATCTCATTTCTTCATTACACCTTGGGCCATCACCAGAGGTAGGTACTGAAATTTCTTTAAGACTCTCCATCATATCACTGTCATTTTTACTTGCCATTCATTTCAAAACCACTGAACAATTTGATGCCTGAATGCTTCTCTGAATGCGAAGTCTTGAGACTGCTGATATAATTAACTTTCTATAAGCCTCTTCAAACACATCTACTTTTCTGGAATTATCGTTGTTTTAAAGAATAGTCCCAAATCTTAAGGGATTGGAGACTCTTCCAAAACAGCCAAAAGTAGATAGTTATCACTCTGCAGTCTTAGTTTTTTATTATCTTTTGTAAAATGTATGACATACTTCTTTAAAAGTTTAGTATTGCTTGAAATGTTGCTGTACTACTTGCAGGAAGACCCACAAATCTGACCTTCCAAGGAGCATAAGCTACCAGAATTGTTGTTCCATGTTAATTTAATGTTAATACAGTATAAGATGTATTAGAAACACTACTGGATTGGGTTTACATGACAAGGTTTGAGAGGAGGCAGAGGGAGTCTGTGGGAGAGGGGGTCTTTTAGAAGAGGTCTAAGGCTGCCCTGTGCCAGACACAGACATTTTTCAGCCTGCTCCAATGGGCCCACCACAGGGCACAGCTGGGCCCCTCCATGAAAATGTGTTTAAGAGGAGGCAGAAAATAACAGATAGACAGAGGAGGAGGGAAAACAAGAGTAAGAAACAGTCCTGTGAACACCAATGTCAGAGAAGAAGGACGGGGAGGAGGTGCTGCAGGCACCAGAGCAGATATTTCCCCGCAGTGCATGGAAAGAAACTACAATGGAACTGGTATTTCCCTGCAGTCTGTGGAGAGGACCATGGTGGAGGAGGTATTTCCTTGCACTCTGTGAAGAAGACTATGGTAGAGCAGGTATTCCTTTGGAAGAGCTCACAGTGGAGAAGACAATCACTGTGGCCTGTGGAGGAATCCACATGGGAGCAGCTGGATATTTCCCAAAGGAAAATGTGACCCATAGAGAGTCCACACTGGAGCAGATTTTTCTCCTGAGGAAACTGCATCCTGTGGGGAGAACCTGCACCAGAGCAGCAAAGACATACTGCAACTTACTAACCATATATGGGAGGATTACAGAGAGATTGTGCAAGCGGCCAGGGATCAGGTAAGGCAGTCTAAAGCCCTGACATAATTAAATCTGGTCAGGGACATCAAGAGCAACAAGAAAAGCTTCTATACATATGTCGGAGACAAAAGGAGGTCCAGGGAGAATGTAGGTCCCCTCTGGAAGGAAACAGGTGACCTGGTTACCCAGGACATGGAGAAGGCTGAGGTGCCTAAAAAGCTTTTTGCCTCAGTCTTCACGGATAAGGACTCTTGTTGCACCATCCAAGTTGTGGAAGGCAAAAGCAGGGACTGGGAAAATGAAGAACCACCTACTGTAACAGAAGAGCAGGTTCGGGAACATCTAAGGAACCTGAAGGTGCACAAGTCCATTGGACCCCAATGAGATGCATTCACGAGTCCTGAGGGAACTGGCAGATGAAGTGGCCAAGCTGCTGGCCATCGTATTTGAGAAATCATGGCACTCTGGTGAGGTCCCCAATGACTGGAAGGGGAGTAACATAACCCCCATTTTTAAAAAGGGGAACAAGGAAGAACCAGGCAACTACAGGCTGGCAAGGTCATGGAGCAGATTCTCCTGGAAACCATGCTAAGGCACATGGAGAGCAAGGAGGTGGTTGGTGACAGCCAACATGGCTTCACCAAGGGCAGATCGTGCCTGACCAATTTGGTGGCCTTCTATGACGGAGTGACAGCATTGGTGGACAAGGGACGGGCAACGGATATCATCTACCTGTACTTGTGCAAAGCTTTTGACAATGTCTTGCATGACATCCTTCTCTCTAAACTAGAGATGCATGGGTTTGATGGATGGACCACTCGATGGATAAGGAGTTGGCTGGATGGCCGCACTCAGAGGGTGGTGATCAATGGCTCAAAGTCCAGGTGGAGACCGGTCATGAGTGGCATCCCTCAGGGGTCCTTGTTGGGCCTGGCCCTGTTCAACATCTTTGTCGGTGACATGAACAGTGGGATAGAGTACACCCTCAGCAAGTTCACTGATGACATCAAGCTGTGTGGTGCCATTGACATGCATGTTGGAGGGAAGGGATGCCATCCAGAGGGACCTTGACACGCTGGAAAGGTGGGCCCATACAAACCAAATGAAGTTCAACAAGGCCAAGCGCAAAGTCCTGTACATGGGTCAGGGCAATTCCAAGCACAGAGAGAGGCTGAACAGAGAATAGATTGCAAGCAACTCTGAGGAGAAGGACTTGGGAGTGATGGTAGATGAGAAGCTCAACATGAGCCAGCAATGTGCTCTTGCAGCCCAGAAGGCCAACCACATCCTGGGCTGCATCAAGAGGATTGCGGCCAGCAGGTCAAGGGAGGTGATTCTCCCCCTCTACTCTGCCCTGGTGAGACCCCACCTGGAGTACTGTGTCCTGTTCTGGAGCCCCCAACATAAGAAGGACATGGACCAGTTGGAGAGGGTCCAGAGGAGGGCCACAAAGATGATCAGAGGGCTGGAGCACCTCTTCTATGAGGCCAGGCTGAGAGAGTTGGGGTTGTTCAGCCTGGAGAAGAGGAGGCTCCAGGGAGACCTGATAGCAGTCTTCCAGTACCTTGAGGGGGCCTACAGGAAAGATGGGGAGAGGGTGTTCAGTAGGGCCTGTTGTGATAGGAAAAGGGATAATGGTTTTAAAATGGAGGGATGTAGATTTAGATTGGATATTAGGAATAATTTTTTTGCAATGAGTGTGGTAGAACACAGGAATAGGTTTCCCAGAGAGGTGGTTGATGGCCTATCCCTGGAAACATTCAAGGCCAGGTTGGATGAGGCTCTGAGCAACCTGATCGAGTTGAAGATGTCCCTGAAGATGTTTATGATTCTATGATATCGCTCCCTATTCCTCCCTGTCCTACTCGCTGTGGTGAGAGGATTTGTCATTGACAGAGTAAATTTTAATCTTGGGATAGGAGAGAGGAAAGCTGTTTCTTTAATGTTTATCTTTGTATCTTATTACCCAAATCCATCTTTACTAGTAATTAAACTAACTTTGCCAAGTTGATACTGTTAAGAGATCTCACTATCTTCATCTTGACCTATGAGCTTTATTATTCTATTTTCTCTCCCTACACTGGTGAAGAGGGGAGTTGAGCGTGGAGTTTGATCCTTAGCCACCATTAAACCTCCACAACTGCTTTTTGTTACTGTATAATTATTTGAGTAAGCTAGTACCAGCATTAAAGAGCAGAACCTTGATACATGATCTAACTCCAGTGGCTAATTCCAGATATCTACAATGTAGAAGTCTACATCTAAGTAGGTAATCCTAGGTATCCTTCAAAATCCATAAAGAAAAATGGCCATATTAAGATGTGCTTTCTCTGATTTGTTATAGTCATCTACTTTATGGTATGAGAAATCACCATCCTTTCCACTGATTAGAAGGAAATTTTGCAAACTCTAACTCAGATGGCAGAGATACCATTGGACCCTTCTTCCCTCAATTTTTTTTTCTTCTTCACCTGGTTTCTTACCCACATTAAGCTACTTTGCCATGAGACATTTTAAAGAAAAATATAATAACTCTGAATTTTCACAGAGTTCTCCAGATATGAACTCCAGCAGAGACTAATATCTGGATTTTTCTCTGCTGTGAGATGTCATAAAAGACTGCTAGATGAAATATGCCTGAAATATGTATGAAGCTGAAAATGTTGACTTACTCTCCATTTGTGGAGGAAGGATTGTGTAAGTATTACTGGTGCCTTATGTGTGCCATTTATCAAAACAGGTCTAGAGCAAAAGGAGGTTAGTGCTTAAACACATTAGATAACATAAAGTGGCAAATAGTTCTTCTGACAGCAATGCTGATCTAAGTAGACTTGGCTCATTGCATTATCCTATTAGTTGTACTGGTAGTTACAGGGATATTACAGATAAAAAAAAATCAACAGACTGCAACAGTTATTTTTCATTTTGAGCTGCTTTAAGATACAGCTTCACAGTTGACTAAACCTTTATGACAGAGGAAGTCATGTTAGGGTAGAACAACTATTGAGTAGGAGGTGATGCATAATACAGCATATCCCCAGAGAAATGCAAGAGAAGCAGTCACATCAGACACATCTCTCCAGGCAGAAGTGAGCATCTGCAGACCTGCAAATACCATGAGAGAGTGTTCTGTGGTTGAAGACAAGCCTGGTGTCAAATATAGTATATGTCTGTCATCCTGTAGTTTTTTGAAAGGACTCTGTCATGGTTTTCAAGGCAGAGCTGTAATCAGACATGCTGTCATACAGGACACAAGCCTACTCCTCACAGATGTTCCCCTGAACTGTCTTCCCTAAAATCTTCTTTGCCAATGCAATAAATCTGTCTCTTCTTTGCTTAGACAACAGCATTTCCATGTAGTAGTATCGGGAAGGTTTCTCTCAGGTGGTGGAATTTCACTCTGAGAAATAAATGATAAAGGTATTATGGCTGTCACTTCTTTATGGCAGCTGGGACTCTACTCAATGTAAAATGCTGGACCTCAGGAAATTCTTCTTCAGCCACTGTTTCAGAACTAAAATGGTGTTTACTGTCTCATTTTTGAGATCTTTTTTTTTTCAGGAGCATAAAGTAATGCCACCATTTGCATTTAACCTTTTGACAGGTTACTAAACACAGTGCTCTTAACTGAGTATAAAAACTACACTGAACTGAACAAAATTATAAAATATAATTTCCTAAAGTCCTTAAAAAATCTACTATTGTCTTCAAAGTAATCTGAGATTCTCTGCATTATCAAAGAATGTTATCCTACAGCACATGGAATTACTTTTTCTGTTGATCCTTTTTCACATTAAGTTACTATGAATGTGAAAACTGGAAGTATGCGCTCTCCCTTCCTTATGTGTGCCTTTGAAATTCTTTCTTCATTCATCCAAAGATCAAAGACTGGAGTCAACACTTCAGTTATGTCATTTTCTCTTTGGAAGGTTTTCGAACACTTACAAATTTTTAGAAAAGTTGAAGCAAACTTTTTTTTCCTCTAGCTTCTGTCAGCTCAGTCTCCCAGAGCACTACAGATGACATTGTCACTCTTCTTGAAGCCTTGTACTGCAGTCGTAGAAACAAACAAGGATATGCTGACTGCTCAGCAGTCAGTTCATGTCACAGTTCTTGTTGCAGTTTCCGAATAGTTGTTACATATCTTGAACTATGATTCATAAGATTCCCATATGGCTTAGAGACTCTCGTACTGTTTTTGTGCCTATTTCACACTCTGGAAGAAACAGGAGGAGAAAAATAATGCCTTTTTTTTTTTTTTTTTAATACAACCTGAATTACTCAAGTTAATGAATCTATTTTCATATGTCACTTAAAACATGAACCAGACTGAGAACACAATGTTTATAAGCCTCTTATGTGGTCATGATCAACAGCAAGAAGTTGAGTGTTTGTTCTACACAAGGAAGATAGAAAACAGATGAGAAAATGAATATTACATAAATACAAATAACTGGAAACCAAAACAGTGCTGTATTTCTCACCAAAACAGAGGTCTTTCGTTTTGGTTCTTTCTTTTGTGGAAAGTACAGTCATTCGAATGAGCAAGATCAAAGCTTGTAGTAGAGCTGTGTTTAAATGCAGTCTGACCATTTGAGACTGAGAAATGATGACAAAAAAAGGGGACTTGCTGAGACTTTTCTTGTAAGAAATTAAAGTACTAAAAGTTACTCTCAGATGAGAAATTTTAAAGCATGTAAACATATAAAACCAGAATGAGATACCTTCTAATCACAACCTTATATCTAAGGAAAACAGGTTAGATAGCAGCAATTATTACAATGCTAATTGATGGCTTTTAGACTAATGCGGATATCTTTTTTTTTTTTT
>WHYT01015082.1:15870-29982 GCA_009806455.1 Tetrax tetrax | reverse complement strand
ATTTTTTTTTTTTTTTTTTTAGTCATTCAGTTTTGTCCTGGTTTTGGCAGGGATGGAGTTAATTTTTTCCTCTCAGTAGCTGATGTGTTTTGGATTTTGTGTGTGAAGAATGTTGATAAACACCCTGATGATATGAGTTGTTGTGAAGGAGACCAAGGACACCGTCCTGCTTTCCAAGTCTTGCTAATTTGCAGATGCAGGAAGCTGGGAGAAAGACAGACAGAATAATTTGGCCAAACTGGCCAAAGAGAGTATTCCATGCCATAAACGTCATGCTCAATATATAAGTGGGGGCTGGCCAGAGTGGGTATCTCATGATGGAGCAGGGGAGGAATGCGAGGAGTTCTTCCCCTGATGATGAAGCAGTGGCATAAAACAATGCGTGATGAACTGACCACAACACCCATTCCCTCTTCCCCACTCTGCCACTCAGAAGGGGAATGTAGTAGAGAGAACGTTAAGCATGGGAGGAGGGAGGGGTGGGTGAAGGTTATCTTGTTTTCTGTCTCATTTCTGCTGCTATTTTCAGTAATAAATGAATAGTTTTCCCCAAATCAAGTCTGGTTTTGCCTGTGATGGCAGGATTTCTCCCCGTCCTTATCTCAAACCTCAAGCCGTTTTTCTTAAATTATCTCTCCGTATTCTCTCAGAGGGTGGGAGGAGTGAGAGAGAGACTGTGTAGTCTGGTCCCGATCGGGGCTGAACTATGACAAGTTTCCTAGAAAAAAATGGAATAAATATTGAAAAAATAATCAATTTTATTTAATTGATTCACAAAGATTAACTTAAAAATACACTAACCTAAGTTGTTTAAGAGCAATGCGTGGTGGTTTAACTAAGATGTCTAGGTTAATATGTAGTTGCTGTAGACACATTTTTTTTTGGCGTAGGCCGCACTTTTGAAGTGCCTGTTTCTTCTGATCATGAAGATAGGTACTTCAAATTTAAACATCTAATTTTCACATGGTCACCGCTAGCTTAGGTAAATGTTTCCTAGTCTCTGTGTCACTACCAGTAATTCTCTGACTGTGGAGTATCATGATACACTCCTCAGAGAAACAAACCCTCATTTTCAGTGTACTTGAGCTATTGTGGAAAGCATAAAACACAGATGAACCATTAGTGTATCGAACTATCAAATCACGGAACAGCCCAGGTTGGAAGGAATCTTGAAACATCATCTAGTCCCAACATTTCATTGAAAGGAGAGCCTAGGTGAGACTATCTAGCGCCCTGACCAATTGTGTATTGAAAACCTTATGAAGAAAGAATATAGAATCAGATTAGAAATCAATGATAACTTAAATTCAGAAGTTAACAGAGAGTTCTAACACTGATCTGCGTAGATGGCTGTGTGGAGAAAAGAATTCTTCAGCTTTATGGTTCTCCCTGTCTGTATTCCCAATGGTATTGCAGCTGTGATTTGAAACATAATGTGTGAACTTCATGGGGTAATAGGAAAACTCATGTGTAAACCTATCATTGTTAAGCACAGTAAAAATGAAAAGAGATTGAATTCAGTGGCACAGATTTAGTCATATATTTCTAAGAATTTACATTGCTAATATTTTTAATAGAACTACAATTGCTTGATTTTCCTGTTCTGAAAAACAGTGATATTGAAGAACCCTTAAGCAATACTCAAGGGCTGTCTAAACCCTAGACATGGACTACACAGAGATATCCTCTGTGCTTCAGGAGCTTGTCTTTGAAATAGATTAAATGTTCTAGCTGCAAATCCTAGATTACTTGGCATCTTAGTATTTGAAAAATCTATTATCAACATCCTTCTAAGCAGTAGAAATTATGTTTTCTTTGTGCAAATAGAATAGAAACCTGAGTTTCATATTACAGTTATCTAAATTTGTATATGTGCAGAGTTGTATAAAATTAGTAAAACACCAGGGAATTTAAACTGAAGTAGATCAAAACTACTGAGAATGAAGTATCATTTCAACAAAGCAATAAAGCTTATGGTAATGTAATGATGTATCTGAAGGTAATGAAAACTTATACTCAAGAGCACAGCACAAGCAATGCAAATGTTAAAAAGTTACATGATCTTTAAACAGTAATGTGAAATGTAGGTCTTTCTTTTCTATCCATAGAATGAACTACCTTATTCTTGGTATTCAACTTCAGTATGTAATTCAAGACATATGTCTATCCTGTCTCTAAATACTAATTACTGCACCATCTAAGTTATATTTCACTAGTAGTTCCACAGCACTTTCAGTGTCGTCTGATCGGATTTTTAAAGTATTTCGCAAGTAGAACAAACACACAATGCAGCAGTAATTCAACAGGACCAATGCTGAGGTTTACGAGGTTAGAGTTATTTTTTTAATTCTTGCAGAAAATTTCACAATAGAAACACTTAGATACTGAGAATTTAAGACTGTGTCCCTATTTGGCAGCCTAGGAGGAATTGATTTTTTTATAAAACTCATCCTCAGTAATGCTCTGAAAATATAATTCTAAGCACTGAACAATCTGTCCTATTAAAAAAAAAATATCATAAGGAAATTCATACTTCATTTCCAACTATGCAGACTGCAGCAACAATTAATCAAAAATATACCAATGTAACAAATTAATTTCCATCTGAATAATCAGAAAGCTCTGAAAAAAAACCCCAAAACATATTATTTTGCCTATACACTGTAATGGATTTTGTTATACCAACCATTTGTTCTGTACTACAGTAAAAGCATTTTTTCCTACCTGTCAAAAAAAAAAAAAACAAACCCCTCTTTATTGTTTTAAAATAAGAATTCAATTTGGCAGTAGCTGTGATATCTTTTTATATCTTTCCACGACATTATTCTCCCATTGCTAGTGTTAATTAATAATTTTCAAACTATTAAATTATGTGTTATGCTTTAAAATATGCAAATTCATGGAACACATCCACACTTTCTATAATATTACCAGACTTATATAACCTCTACTAATCTGCCTCAGTTATTAACAATAATAGGAAACAGATCAGTTCTACCTCATGTGTCAACTGCATGCAAGAACTGAGAACATTAGGAACACTCACAATGGGCATGTGCTGTAATCCATCTGCCACAAGCTTATGCTGTCACTGCTAGACGAGAGGGATGTGACACATTATATTAGCTTCCAACATTTTCCCAGCCGCTGTGATAATGAAAAAAAAAAAGGGTTGCATTACCGGTTCCAGATAGGTTCATCAGCTCAAAAATGCAGCATCAAGTATAATTGTTTTGTAAGATTTTAGTTACAGAGCTAAAAGCCAAAAAAAAAAAAAAAAAAAAAAAAAAAAAAAAAAAAAAAAGTGTGAAAGTGTAATTCTTACTTTAATTTTTTTTAGAGTAAATAAATGAACAGTATTGTTTTTCTGACTTTTCATAATTTCTAATTGCTTGGTGTGCTCCCGTACTTGAAATGACAGAGGTGACAACTCATGCTTCTCTGAATCACCCAAACTGATATTCATTATGAGCACAATGTGATATGAAAATAGATTTTTATTACTAAATTCACACACTATGGGAAGAGTTTTCCAAAGTGTTTATTCTGGGCATAACTTTATTCTAGTGATTTTTTTTTTTTTTTCAATATACCTTTTAGGCTAAAAGCTTGCAAAAAACCAACCTACTATATTAAAACCCCTTAGATTTTATTCAAATGTAGTTACAACACATAAAACACATACAGTAGCATGTGAGTTTGTGTGTCTTTGTGTGTACGTGTATGCTGTGCAAGTACTGTTCAGCAACAGATAAAACTTTGGTGTGCTATCAATACTTTTTGGTCACAAATGTAAAACGCAGTCATACGTACCTCTCCGAAGAAAATTAACTCCATTGCAGCCAGACCCAAAACAGTAATAAAGACCATTACTTTTTTTTTACTTTTTTTTTTTTATAGTCTGTGGTCATTAAAACACTATATTTAATAACTTCCCTAAATATAAAACTGCTTCTTGAGAAATGTTATTGCTTCTTGAGAAAACAAAGCATGCACCAGAATCTTCTGTCTCTCTTTTAATTGCACTGAAGAGTCTAAAAAATGAAGTATATGTTTTGTGGTCACAATAACACTTTTTTATACTTTAATATTCTCTTGTTGTTCAATAATTCCATGGCTGAAGTGAAAATATAGGGGGAAATTGTCTTCAAACGAGAATATTAAGAAACCATAAGCAATAATTATTTGGAGGTTTGTTTGTTGGGTTTTTTTTTATGTGTGCCAATATGTGCTAGTATTTCATAGATACTTAGTAAACAGATCTGTTCTTCTGTGAATCATATTATTTATTCTAAGTGTGCAACAAATTTTAAACAATAATTATTTAGTGAGAAATACCAAGCTCTGCTATGTTAGAGTATTACTAGAAAGATAAGGAAATAAAGCAAATGAATAAACCAAACTGCATCAAATTATGTATTTCCTAGTGTTGGAACTTAAAGAAAAGATAATTTTATTAAAAAAAAAACACATACATTAGTGTACATATCACTTAGAAGACTTCTATGTATTTTGTTTCAGATGGAGTCAAATTTATGTTGCCACTCACATACATGAAATTCCACCTTTGTTTTAGAAGTTGCTAGATGTGATGATAGATGTTTTGAAATACCAACACGATGTGTGTGTATATATATATATACACACATATATGCCAAAACGTCCGTCAAACAGAGTATTTAATACATCACCTTAGCACTGAAAATCCAAGTTTGGTCTCTTGAAAAGGTACTTAATACCAAGATAACAAGCCATCTGGGTGTAAGAAATGCCACAATTAAACCTAGAAAATAGTAAATAATACAGGGAATGATAGGTAAAGAACATGTGGTGAGAGCTCTTTGAAGAGAAGCTTTTGTTACACTTCAATTGAGCCTAACAATTATACAGCAAATGATTCCTGTTCTTTGTTAAAGAAAATAGGCTATACTCCTTTATTTATCTAGGAATGTAAATAGAGAAGTCCATTGGACAGATGGAAATCCTGCAGCTTTTGAAAGGCTGGAAAACTCTATAGGGCTTCTGGTGATATACCTGATAATATTAATAGGGCTGGCACTGAGATACGTAATAGCCTGACTGAAAGAAATCTAACTGCTCTTGGTACCTCAGACAACAAATTTGAAACTGTTTGTAGATATGCCCAGTAGCAAGAACACAATAATTAAGAAATAAATCCATGGACCAGTTTTGTGTCAGTATGACATAGTCAATGCAGCAGATATGGAAGAACAACATGGGTCAGCTTACTCACTGTTTGTAAAGTGGTGCTTTTAGCATGTCACAGTAAAAAGATGTCAGAGACTATCCAGTAATATCACTTAATACATTACTGGAGCTGATTTCATTTTTTTTTTTTTCTTTGCACTTCATGAATTTTCAGAAGTATGCTTTTTACTCAGACAGTTAGCAGTTCAAAAACTCACAGTTCAAACTAAGTAAAAAGACAGATGTTGCTTTGAGGTGTATCACAACTTGTCCATTTTACTTGGAGACTACACATTGATGCGAGCTCACCCAAATTTCTGACAAGGCTCATTTAGAAGTTTTAGAAACTCTGAAAACATTTCATTTGATAGTAGCCCCACCCTTGCACACATCTACTCTTTAAAGCAAACAAGCCCTATTGAGTTTCCTCATAGAACTTACATTTAGTCCTAAAAGTAAATGAAATATTTATTTTTAATTAAGCAAAAATAATAAACTAATTAGAACAGAAATGACATTAAATGATTGCAATTTCATCTTCACTGTAGCTATTTATTTTCCCATTTACTTTCTTTATCAGTATTTTCTGTTTTCAATTCTCTGGAACATTAAGTTCTTGAATCTGAAGCACTGTAGATTATCTTCCTCTTTCACACACTGACAAACTCCTAAGGCTTGCAATACAAGTGGAAAAAGCATAAATAGTTCCTAGCAATAACATATAATATTGCATTTGAATAATGGTTCAAAGGGGAACTTTGAAATCTGATTGAACTGTGGTCTATAATAGAAAATATTTTGTTTGTTAAAGTATTCTTAATAAAAATAAATAATAAGCATTTTTTCAATATGTACATTTGCAAACAGATTCCTCTGTGACTTAAACTGTCTATGCTAGCTGTTTATACTTTTTCTACTATTAACAGATGTAATTACCCCCAGAATGGTATTGTTCCTATTTTAAGAGAGGTATCCAAGATATTAATTTTAATATAAGGAAAAAATTATATAAATCAGACCTTTACATCTTGGCAGACAAAAGATAGCAGGGAAAACAGTTTTTCATCATTTTATTAAGAAAAGACTTATAAGATATTAAATGGAATTATTGAGGAGTACATTCAAGAACCAACAAAATACATAGTTAAGCTACAGAACTTGTTGTCTTATTAGATAACTGAAGAAAAATCCATCAAATCTATATAAAATACAAGGAGAAACATAAAAAAATATGACTCCAGAAATACCATAACAATGGAATTTTAGCAGCTGAGAAAGATGTTCTGGGGGAAATATTTCATATGTTCTTAGAAACTTTCTAGTACAGGTGATGTACGTTAGAGTAGTTATTAGTTCATCTGATAAATAGTTACTTATTTACAAGTATACATATATATATATACTTATAGATATAAATGAATATGTGTGTGTGTGTGTCTATTGGTTAATTATTACTCTGATAATTAGTTACTCTAATAAACTCGAATAAAGTTAGAGATGTGACACCTGACTGTATGTATACCCTGACAGTGTGCAGCTGCACTAGAATTATTACCTAGATGACTAACTTGAGCCATAATTTTTAATGGCTAAAGTTGGAAGAATTCCACCATTAAATGGTTAATTTAGAAGAGTTTGAGAGAGAATGATGTGGTTTTTGATTTCATAGGACCAAAGTGGAATCATGATTGTGAGTTCTCTGGAAACTGGAAGAAAGATTTGTGTTCTAGAAAAAACAGTTCTTATTTAGATTTACTTCTTCGTCATTTTCAAAATTAGAAAAACACACTGCCTAGTATAAGGAGGTAAAAAATTCTAAGAAAATCATACACTTTGTATGATTGCATGGTAAAGTGGTAGGAATCACATGGCATTTCCTGTTTCTGGCATGGTCCAAAATGTTACGAGTAAGTAGCACTGATATTATTGGAAGCTAGTAATGCTGTAGCATGTCGTTTCTACCTCAGAATTCCAGTTTTGTGGTGCACAAACAGTATCCCAAAAGTTTCATTTTAACTGCATGAATTAAACTGAGGTGATAGTTCTAATCACTCTGAACTCACAGTATATTTAAGGAAATATGATAGGCACCTGCTTAAAGCAATTCATCCTAAGAGCTCAGTCTCACTCTGGAGGAGCACATGTATTCTTATTACATCTCTGTAGAAAGTTAAAGGAAATTTCTTCAGCAAAATTTGACTTTATATTCAGAAGAATTAGGTTGGAAAATAAATTCTGAAAGTCCACAATACTCTATGATATTACTTAAGTTATCAGTTATATTTGAAGATAAGAAAGGTGTATATTTATGTATCTAAGTCATTTTAGACTTAGTTCAGCCAAAGAATATTATTTTACTTTCCTAAAATGACAATGTCTACAATTATTTTAACTAAAGGTTTTTATCAAGAAGCAAAAGTTAATATTAGGATTATGGAAGTAAAATTTTATCTACACGTCTTTTTATCTACAGCCTGGAGAAGTAGCTTCAGTTTCATTACTATGAGGCATTTGGATTATGTTATCATACTCATTGTGAATCTGCATTTTTGTTCCTTGGAAAATTTTGTTATAATTAACCTATGCTTTTATTTCTCTGTCTTGCATAATAATACTAAAGTCATATTCACATTTGTCATAAACTATTTCAAAAGCTGTCCATTTATTTCCTTTTCTTGAGGGATACATACTTTTTTTTTTACACTTAAAAAACCAATTTCATAATCTGCAGTGTTTGCAAATGGCCATGCGCTTCATAAAAAGCTTCATACTGAACTGTCTACAATACAAAATAATACTTTTTTAATGTTTGAGAGCTTCAACAGTAGTATTCTGAAGAATGTAGCTATTAATTACGTTCCTTTAGTAATCTTGTTCAAGTGTTCAGCAGCATACAGTAAATTCAGTCAGACATCTACATCTAAATTTAAGATTCTTTGAGTTATGTTCTATTGACAATTTTTAATGAAGATATTATCCACAATCATGACAAACAGCAAAAGCAGTTATCTGCTATATCTTAATACTTTAAATATCTCAACTAGAAGCATAGTAAAAAATATCCTGACAAACTATGACTATATCTAAGGGATCTGAAGACAGTAATAAAATAACTTTATTAAAATGAACAGGTGAAATGCTAGGGTAGGAGTGATAGAATCCAGAAGAAGAAAAATAAATGTTAGAGATCTTCCAACAAAGAGTAAGTGATATTTTGCAGTCCAAGACAGTAGTTTTCATCCCTTTCACCTTTAATATTTTACTAGTACTTGCTTCTACTTATGAACAGGGAACTGGATTACCTCCTGGCTTTGAGAAAACACGTTCATAATCTACAGATTATATGATACAGTTTAAGATTCATGGTATTCTGCAGTCACTTCAAAATCTAATTTACAGCTATATTTTAATAATCTAGTAAGCTAGTTCTCCTAAAGTAAGCTCTGTATGATAAATTGAATAAGCTAAACACTTCTGCGTCTGGCACAGAAGAAATCTGTCTGTCTATGATACCTAAACATACAGAGGCAGGCTCTCTGAAAAGCATGGAAAGCTCTTCCTCTCCCGATTACACAGAGATCTTTGACATTTAGGGTGGAACTGATCAGAAAAAGAGAAGAAACAAACAAACAAACAAGAATCCCCAACACCAGTACCTGAACTAACCATTATACTTTGTTTTATAGCTGGTGAGTAGAAATAGGAATGTCTGCAGCAAAATTTATCTTATTTTAAATCTGAAATCTAAAATAGGTTTAGTGAAGTGACTGTTTTTCTTTCTTGACTCTCAGTAAACATGGAAGTAGAATTTGAGTAAGTGAAATCTGTCCCATTCTAGAGAGCTACCTGGAGATGACACTGAGTAGTGCAGGGCATTTCAAATACTGAGAGCTTATGGGTGGGCAACTATATTGAAGCCTGATAGTTAGGATGAGAATCAACTCCAAATTAGGATCCCAAAATCTGTATGTCTATACATGGATACTAAAGCTCCCATTATAATTAGTGGAAATCTAAGCCTCAATTCAGCTGCCAGCCATACACATCTAGTGCCAGTTGTCAGATCCTAAAGTACCTGAGATACCTACATTGAGCTGGCACATATGCTACAGGCCTTAAAAAAAAAAAAAGATGCATGCTCTTCTGGAGCAAAAACTGACAGTACATCCCAGATATGTAAACTTTTTGTGTTCTGAGATAGTTAACTGATTCTTACTCCTCTGAGTGAGAGCACCGCATCAGCTGAGGTGCTTTTTAGGTTTCACTCACTGTAACTAAATCACCATCCATGGTAATGAGAGGTCAGATTCCTGCTTTGCATGTCAGTAGCTGTATACAGGTCCCTAAATGTAAATGTCTTGATATTCACTACATCTAAAATTAAGCAATGAGTGGAAAAGTTTGTTCACCAAAGCTACCAGTGAGACCTAAAACACTTCCCAGTGCCAGATATGCTTCAATTGAATAATCTCTAATTTCTACAGGAAAGTAATCTGACTGCTCTGGCAGGAGTGCTTACAACAGATTTCCCTTTCCGAATGAACTGGAACTGAGGACTGAAAGGCAAAGAGGAATATAGATCTGCTTACGTTTAGGTACAGCTGGAGTATCTGAAATGGTAAGTACTGCCATGTTTCACCTCATGGCTGAAAGATATTACTAAAAACCTAGCCCAAGTGAAAGAAATCCTAATTGCTCTTGGTACCTTTAGACAATGACTCCTCTGTTACAAACCATAACAAACTGCCATCATGCTATCACCCCTATTGGCCTCTTGTCTGATCCTGCAGCTTTCAACCTGCGTGTCATTCATCCCATACGTCAACTCGGTACATTTGACCTGCTTCTTCAGATAGAGGGGCAACCCTCTGACCCGCATCTTCCCCACCTGTCTTTCCTGAAGAGCCTGTATTCATCCACTGTAGCACTCCAGCCATGTGAGCTGCTTCACTATATCTTAGCTATTCCAATACCATTGTAGTATGTAACCACGAGTTGCCCTATTTACTCCTGTTTGTTTCTCAGGCAGTGTGCATTTGGGCATGTACATTTGAGACTGGTGTCCTTTTACCCTGATCTGCTCTTCCTGAAGTCTCTTGTAACTTTCTTTATGCACTTTCTGCTTCCCACCCTTGTCAACCATTTCCTCACTTAGCTAGGTGTTTTTATCTCCTTCCCTCGTTATTCCCATTTTGAAGCTTTCCTCACCAGCTTCATGAACCTGTTGGCAAAGATGCTTTTGCTGCATTTGGTCAGATGCAGTCTATCTCTTCCTGTTAGTCTCAGGCTGGCAGATGGGGACATTCATTTCCCACAGTCAAGAATGTCCCATAACTACCCCCCATTGCTTACTCCTGATGCAGATCCATAATTCAGGCTTGGTCCACTGCAGTACATGAGCTTTATCTTCCATGCATGGTACCAAGGCACTAAACCTATTCTGCTATTGCAGGTGAAGAAGTAGTCTTTCTGCTGCCAGAATTTGCATGCTCTCAGCTTTCACTATCGCAGGAGTCTTCATTTGCCATCTGAATGAGCACAGTCTCTGGCTGTTCCTCCTTCTGTGCAGCTGGGGGCTTGGCCTTTTGTCTCTGCAGGGTCTCTGTAAGGATCACGTCAATATCTTTGTCATTTACCCTGATGCTGCCCAGTCTGCTTACTGCTGCCTGCAGCTTCTTTACAAAGTGACAGCTTCTCAGCCAGACCACGGTTGCAAGCATGGGCACCATCCTCACTTTCTTTAAACTCAGTGGGAGACCCCCTGGACTTCCTGCAGCCCAAGCTTTGTCTGAGAGGAAGTCTCTGATGTGCTGAAGAAGTTGCTTTTGTTGGGGCTTGGGTATGGTGCCCTGTGGCACAGCAACACATATTAAGCAGTCCCATGCTGGCTTCTGTAGTTGCTGGCTCCCTTCCATATGGCCTTCTGCACAAACTGCTATGTAAACTATTGCATCTGTGAGCTGCTTCTGTTTGCTGTGCTCCTGTTTGATGGCCACCCTCACTTAAGCCTGCAGTAATATTGGCCAAGAATATGCTGAGGGTGCAGATTTTGCTTTGGCTAAGTTTAACAGTTCACCAACAACAAAACGACGCTGCAGGGAAACAAAGCACTTAAAAATTACTGCAGAGAAAGAGATGTTAATTTTTTTTAAAAGCAAAAATGATATGCATTTTAGCTAGAGATCACTGTCAACATGCTGGAGCAGGTCAGCTTATTTGTTTTTATGTCTAGCTGTACTGACTTTTTAGCCTTGTGTCTCTCATTGCTTATCACCTGGCCTTGGGGATTCTAGATTTCGCCTTTGGGACCATCACAGGCTTGCTAGCCCTCGGAGAAATCTTTCTGGAGAGCTGGCTGCAGGGTGAAGACACCAGGGAGTACCCTACAGAGTAATTTCTGTGATCAGAATCACAGAATCACAGAATTGCTCTAATAGGGAGGGATTTCTGCAAATCATCTAGTCCACCCTCCTCTGCTCAGAGCAAGGTCAGCTACTGCAGGTTGCTCAAGGCCCTGTCTTGTTGGATTTCAAATGAAAGAGACTCCACAACCTCTCAGGACAACCCATTTCCCTCTTTGACCATTCTCACAGTAAAAATGTTCTTATGTTTAAATGCAATTTCATCTATTTCAATTTGTCTCCATTGCCACTTGTCCTGTCACCTCTAGGAAGATTCAGGTTATAACTTCTTTATAGCCCCTCATCAAGTGTTTAAGCACACTGATAGGATGCCCCTGAGCCTCCTTTTCTCCAGGATGAACAGTCTCAGCCTTTCCTCACTTGGCTGCTGCTACAAACCCTCAATCATCTTTGTGGACCTACTCTAGGATGTGCAGGACTCTCATGCTGGGCAGCCTGGACCTGGATACCCAGAACTCCAGATATGGCCTCATCAAAGGGAAGGATCACCTCCCTCCCTCCCAGGAGGGGAAAAAATCACCTCCCCCAATTGCTGCAAATGCTTTTCCTAATGCAGACCAAGAGGCTCTTGGCTTTCTTTGCCACGAGTACACTTCTCCATGATTCCACTGCAATCAAATTGCATAAGGAAGTCAGTCCCTTGGAGAGCTCTGGTGGGCATTAAGCTTGTTTTCAGTGTTTTACGTCAAGGAGTATAGGACTATGGGACTATGGGAGGGAGATGGAGAAGGAAGAGAGCATCCATAATCAAGTGTCTGCTGTCCCTGTATGCCACAAGCAGGGTGAGGGACAATTCAACAGAAACTCCTTACCTGACAATGTGGGCATAGTGCCCCTTTTAATGCCCTAGGTGCGCCTTATGTGCCGTGTGAGACAGAAAGGAGGGGTATATTGCATAACATACTGCCAAGTCATACGGGTGCATGTGTAGAAATGCCTGTAGGATACGTTCTGTGTTGGGCCCTGTGCCAAGTAGCTTGCAGTGGGGATGTGAGCACAGCATTTTAAGGTAGAGTAGATCGCTATCCTAGACACAAGTTGTGCCATACCACCTGCCCTCAGTGCCAGGCATTTAAAGTACTTGTCTAGGTATGGTTATGGAAACAACATTCAAGTGATCATTCTAAGTGTTTTATCGTTATTGTCTCCAAATTAGTTGTATCTTTCTTCAAAGAGTGAACAGCTCCTGACATAACCTTCAAGTTCTAGTCCACAGAAAATGACTTCTCTAAAAAGATGGCACGAACACAATGCATTTTAGATGTCAAGAAGAGCTTAAGATTGGAAAGGTAGAAATATTTATTTTAGATACTGTTAGTAAAATATTGAATTATGTGATCTGTTGTATTCTGTGGTACCAGATAAAGAACATTATTTTTAGGTAAACTCCTTACTTTAAATGGAAGAAATTCACAATGGATTTTTAAGACATTTTACTTTGCAGACAATAGTTCATAGGTGGAATAGATAAGAATAAAAAAAAAAGAAGTTTTGAGGTAATAAATTAATACATCAACTGTAACTGAAGGGTACTGAAGGGTAGTGGTAAGCTAGCAAAGCTCAGGTTTGTGTATAGTAAGCTATACTAGCTAAATGCCAGGAAGCAATTCCTGACTGAGCATACTAATTTCTTCCTAGATTTGCAGTGATCTATTTCCTATAGAATTGTGGGGTTTGTTGTTGGTTTGTTTTTGGTTTTGTTTTTTTTTTTTTTATTTCCACATAAACAAGCAATGACTGATTTTTCTTTTATGGTTTTAACTTTCAGTCCCTATGGGTCAGTGTGGAAAAATTACTTGACAAATTATCCCATTGCCTACATCTCATTTGACATTGCTGTGTACTGTACTATTCTTTCCACTTTTGAAACTACAAAATAAATCTCAAGTCAAAACCATACAATACTCTTTCAAGATGTAAACAAGCTGTTGTGATTTATTGAAAATACCTTTCACAAATATAATCTTCATTGAGGATCAGGAGGTGTTCAGAAGGAGCATACATCTGGCTGAACTAGACTTTGGTTTATATGTTAGACATATGAACTAACTTTCCGTGACAGATTTCAGACAGTCACTTCCTATGTATGTATGCACAGGAGTATTCAGCCTAAGAAATAAGGTTGGGCAGTTTATATGACTAATTACAGTGTACAGAAATATGTGTTTGTATGTATTACCCCACCTGGAGTACTGCATCCATCTCTGGAGCCCCCAACATAAGAAGGACATGGACCAGTTGGAGGGGGGTGGGGGGAAGTCCAGGTGAGGGCCACGAAGATGATCAGGGGACAGGAGCATCTTTCTTATGAAGACAGACTGGGAGTATTGGGGCTGTTCAGCATGGAGAAGAGAAGGCTCCAGGGACATCTTATAGCGACCCTCCAATACCTAAAGGGGGCCCTCAGGAAATATCATAGAATCATGGAATGGTTTGGGTTGGAAGGGACTTTCAAAGGTCATCTAGTCCAACCCCCCAACCC
>WHYT01015082.1:0-10080 GCA_009806455.1 Tetrax tetrax | reverse complement strand
CTGGCCTCTCGCACAGCCACTCGGTAGTCCTCCCAGGCTACCTGTCTCTGCTTCCACCCTCTATAGGCTTCCTTCTTTACTTTTAGTTGGTCCAGGAGCTCCTTGCTCATCCACGCTGGCCTCCTGGCCTTTTTGCCCGACTTCTTCTTCATCGGGATGCACGTCTTCTGAGCTTGGAGGAGGTGCTCCTTAAATACGGACCAACTTTCCTGGGCCCCTCTTCCCTCCAGGGCCGCCTCCCATGGCACTTTGCCCATGAGGTCCCTGAAGAGACTGAAGTCCGCCCTCCTGAAATCTAGGTCAGAGAGCTTGCTGTGCAGTTTCCTCGCCGCCCCGTGGATCTTGAACTCCACCGCGTCATGGTCACTGCAGCCAAGGCTGTCCGTCAGTTTCATGGACTGCATCAAAAGAATCACGGCCAGCAGGCCAAGGGAGGTGATTCTGCCCCTCTACTCTGCTCTGGTGAGACCCCACCTGGATTACTGAATCCAGTTCTGGAGCTCCCAAAATAAGAATGACATGGACCAGTTGGAGCGAGTCCAGAGGCGGGCCATAAAGACGATCAGAGGGCTGGAGCACCTCTCCTATGAGGACAGGCTGAGAGAGTTGGGGCTGTTCAGCCTAGAGAAGGGAAGGCTTTGGGGAGACATTATAATGGTCTTTCAGTACCTAAAGGGGCCTACAGGAAATACAGAGAGAAACTCTTTAGCAGGGCTGTTGGATAGGAGAAGGGGTAATGGTTTCAAAATAGAGGGAGGTAGATTTAGATTGGATATTAGGAAAAAAATTTTTTAGAATGCGAGTTGTAGAACACTGGAACAGGTTGCCCAAAGAGGTAGAGAATGCCCCATCCCTGGAAACATTCAAGGCCAGGTTGGATGGGGCTCTGAGCAACATGATCTAGTGGGGGATGTCCCTGCTCCTTGTAGGGGGGTTGGGCTAGATGACCTTTAAAGGCTGCTTCCAACCCTAACTGTTCTATGATTCTATATTTCCTGGGAAAAGAATAGTAATTTCTAAATGAGTACTGAAAGATGTAGTAAAAAAATATGTTAGTAAAAAATCACTTGAATAGAAGTGACAAAATTTATCAGATCACGTCTGAAAAACTCTTTTATGAAATGAAGCTTTCCTGGAAACAATAGTTACGGAAATCCATACACAGTTAAAAAGATGTCAGTACTGACAGGGAGTAGTGTGTTTTCAACTCAAAACAGACAACATTGGCAAATAAAAAAAGGGAAAAAAAAGTGCTATTAGCATTACTATAGACATCATTTATAGACAGCCATAAATATGGATTTCACAGTTCCATCTACACATAAAAAAAAAAAAGATTTATCAAAAGACTGACTAATTAACTAACACACACAAGCCAGTGCTAAAAGAAGAGAGCTATGTGATTTCCTCTTCATTTGTCATTTCATCCTTCTTAGAAAGTTATTCTCAACCAGAGATTGTAACAAGCCTAAATGCCACCCCTCTTAGTGTTTGAGACATATGTGACACATTTTCTATTTAGAAAGAAAACAGGCTGACCATTTCAATGAGATAGGGACTCCCTGAGGTATAGGAGCCGTTATCTATTAAAATAGTTGACAGAATAAAAGATTTGATAGCCAGAAGCAAAGGGAGGCATAAATAGTTCACACAATATGTACTATTTTTCCTAAGCACAGAATCGTGTTGGCAAGGGGCAGTGACAGCACAGCCTTACCAGTACTGGTATGTCATGCACAAAAAGAAAGTTATAAGGCTAGGCTAAGTGTGTTCAGCTGAATTTCATGGCTTTGGATTACTCTTGTCTATTCCTTCTAGTGAGGCTGACTCGAGCACTGCAGCATGAAATTTCTTGTCCAGCAAGGTGTATGCCATAGATGCTTAGTCAGAAATTTATTTTTATCAATGAAAAGTTTATTTCTAAGTAATTTGTGTAAATTATATATGAAAAAAAATCATAAGATATGGAGTTCTTAGAGTAAATTACTGAAGAACTTTTGATTACCTGCTTTTTGCAGTCACCAGGGTAGATAGCATTTCTTATTAGGTGGTATATCTAGGATAAGAATACAATAGATTTGGAAAGATCAATCTTCCTAAACCTGAACCTAAACCTGATTTTAAACATGTGTTAAGCAATAGGGTAGCTGGAGATCTACATTCAGGCATGTAAATTGCATACAGAAACACAGATCCACTGGAAAATGGCCCCTGAGCTGTTTACATTTTTGAAGATTTGCGTGCTACTATAAATGTATTCCTGCCCTCTGGGGCTTTTATCTATCACCCTGTTTCAGCCCTGCATCCTCGGCTATGGAGTTTATGCCACTATAATTTTTTTTTTTTTTTTTGCCAAAATGTTATCCTGCCATCCAAAATAAGGCCTCTAAACCTTTAACTGAGAGTTTTAATTGGATACCTACAGCGGTAATCTGAGGCAGGGCACAGTGCATTGAAAAATAGTCTACAAGAGCAGGTGCCTAGGTTTTTGTATTGCTGACAGTCTATTTTGGCCATTATCTGAGATAAAAATCCTACCTTTTATTTTTTCCCCTCTGACTGATGGACCATAATTAAAAGATTCAGTCCTGCACCTACCGAGATCAGTGAAATGATTACCAGTCATTTCAGAGGCCAGTGAATCAGGACCTAAATTCTCTTCTGCTCCCCTGGGACAAAGTGCCATATGGCAAGCTGACTGCTCTTGCTCACAATCCTACCTCGGAGAAAGAAAAAAAAAGGCTATGTGATCAGACATGGGTACCCTGCATCTGCTCCTTTCTTTTTTCAGCATCACTTCAGAGCTGAAGTTGCTTCCACAGTTGCTGACTATAGGAAGTGAAAGAGAGAGAGAGAGAAAAGGAAATAAGGGCTAGCTATGTCTCAGTAGTGTCATCAGAATAATATGCATTTTATTCAGAGATACAGAAAAGAAAAATGTACGCATAGCTAGGATTTCCTGAAAAGTGCGAGTTAGTTTGATTTTGCCTTGCTATTGTACCTGAAATGATTTATTTCTGATGTCTTTCTACTGGCTTAATGGAATAGATCAAAATGTGTTCTATTTCTAATGCTAAGTTATTAGATACTTTATAATTCTGCAGCTATATTTTTTAATTCTGCAGGTTTTTTTAATAGTGTTTTCTTACCTTGAAATATAAAGTCATGTTTAATGACTCTGACATTACAGTTCTTTTAATGATTATGGGTCTATTAAAAATATTTCACTCTTTATTATACTTGATTACTCCAATTTTTCTTTATATAAAAGGTGACAATGTTGATTAATCTTTATTTAATTAAAATACTGAAGAGTAACATTTAAATTAAATCTAACTCTTTAAGATTTATTGCACGTAGAACAATGCAATTCAGTCCTATATTGTTATTTTTCTGAAATATGTTAGTCAAATGCCACCAATTAAACATTGTAAAGCAAGATAGTATTGTATGTTGTATCAATGTTGGACCTGATTGACAAAAATATAGACGCAGATTAGCATAATGAAAAGAGTAATTAAAAAAAAAATCTAGGCTTGCATTATTTCAGTTTCATTAGGTAGTTAAAATAACATTTTATTGAATATTATAGGCACTGAGATATCTTTAGTGTTGAACTCGTTTTTATATGGGAGGTTATTATCCCACCATTTACCGTGATGCTCCTCATCTCTTCCCTTGTGTTGTGAACAATTGAATTGTTTTTCCAGTGGTATAATGTGCTTTATTTAAAGACTGAGCAAAGGATTGCTGTTATAATATATCTTTCAAATTATTTCTTCATTACAACATTTTTCTTACTCTTAAATCACTTGTTTTTCTTTGGATTGCTTTCGCACCCTTTGTACTTAATGATCTTGTTGAGAGGTACTGAACTGACATTCAGAAGACAGTTTCTATCTAAACATCAACAAGCTAAGCTTTGCCAGTCATTTAGTCTAAGTTGCAATTCCCGAAGTGATTAAAAAAAACTTTTCTTTTTTTTTTTCTACTTTTCATAGTTTTCTATTTAGACTGTAAAACCTCCAAAGTAGAAAACATTTCTAACTACACATATATGCTATACCACAAGAGCAATATACAATGGATCTACAAGAAGTAGCTTTGAGGAACAATAAGTCAATGAAGCAATACTCCAATCTGCAGTACACTGATATATCCATGTAGGGATTATCTATTCTGTAGTTCATGAACTCAATACTTTTTTTTTACTATTATCCTGCTTTTTTTTTTACATGTTAAAGACTCAGACTTGGAGATTTTGTACATTTAATAATAAAGATTTTCTTAGCTATGACTAAAGGTGCATGTGAAGATAAATGTTTAGTAAGCTAATCAGAAAATTCTGTGGTTTAGAAAGTTTAGATAGCTGTTTTTCCTTCAGAAAACTGTTACTTTTCCTAAGGAAAAAACTGAAACTCAAAGCAGTTTTTACAAAAAAAAACCAAAACCCTACCATAGAGCTATACTTTAACAAAAGACTTGACTTAATCTTTAAGATGTGCATCAATATAAATTTGAGAAAGGGACACAAAACCCCAAGGGCAAGAGAATCCAGTGAGATTACTGAAGGGTAAACAGTTCTGTTTAAGCATATTCTCAGTTATGGGAGATGCAGAACCTGCCTGTGGCAGCTTTCAAAAGGGATTGTGTTTCAGGCAAGTACAATCTTCATTTAAGATTTTAGCTGAACATAGGACCATGTAACTTGTCTACCACCTTGCTCTTGTCTTCATCTTGTTTTTTAATTCAGAGATCCTCCCACTCAAAGCAATGAGAGGATTCTCATAACCGTTCCTGTACTGTTAAATTCCTTGAAGCTTGTCAAAGACAATGTATGAACCAAAGCCATGAATATTTACTTTTAGTGTCTCTAATCCAAAATTATTAGGAATTATTGGGAAAAAAAAAAAGAAAAAAGAAAAAAACAAAAATAAAAAAAAAAAGATAAGTCAGTGGTGTAACATCAAAATGTTCACTGAGTATTCTGCCATAGCTTTGAATAAACAATATAAGCCATTTTTCATCTGATGAATTCTTTATAAGTGGAAGTATATATTTTATAATAATCTCAGCTAAAGTGAATAGGAATCAAGATAAATTTATTTACTTATTTTATTTACTTACTTATATTACCATAACACCCATCAGTTTTATTTGTGAGCAACACCCTCTAGATATTAGCATCTTAGAAACCTCAGAAATGACACAATTCCAAATCAAATAAATTTGCAATGGATTGAGATTCCTGTAGTAATTAATCTTTTCAAATGTCAAACATAAAATTGTTTCATTTCTAATAATTTCCTTTTTTTTCAGTTGAAAAATTGAGAAAATAAATATTTTATGAAACTGTTACTACTAGACTATTCAAAATTCAATGTAGCACTTGAAGCACCTTATGTGTCTTTTGTCCAATTGACATATCAATGTGACTCTAACATATCCTTTCTCTCTCCATCAGAGTATCTGTAGTGAAATTTAGGTCAGCTGTAACAAAAAGTTTCTGCTTTCCTGAGCCATAGGATCTGTTCTTTCTATTGAGAATAATGTCACGCTCCCATGAGTTGTAGAAATAAAACCTATCCTTTCTTTTTTTTAATTGGATTTTTTTTTTGTTCTCTGTTTTGTTCTATATGACTGTATTTCATTTTACATTTCTTCCAAATTTAGGAAACCTAAACAGAGATATGCAAACTCTCAATGCAAACTGTTAGTGCATAGTACTCCTTTCTTCTGTCCCTTTTCTTCATGGGCAAACTCCTCAACTACTGGCTCTGAAGTAATAGTCAGAATCAAGTCCTTTATCTGTTTTACCGATATTACTTATAACGCACATTTGAAGAACTAAAAAAAATAAATAAATGTTTGTACTTATTTACTCAATCCACCAAAAAGACTTAAATTAGATCTGTATGTGTGCAGTTAGTTATATAAATATCAGATAGACTTATCCAGTGAACATATTTGGATCCTAATGTATTCAGTACCCCCAGTAATTTATTATAAACACAGAGAGCAAAGAAATTCTGAAATAAAATGTTTTTATGATTCTGAACTATTTTAATGAAATAATAATTATCAGAATAATACCATAGTTATTTTAATTTTAATTTTAATGTAATATATGTATATATATTAAAAAAAAAATCTTGATAGATTACCTAACTTGTATTAATTTGTTTCTATACTGTCCTTATATTGATATGGTTTGTTAATACTGTAACCCAAGTTAGGAGATCAGAGTTTATGAGCCATAAGAAAAGGATTATTTGGCATCTGAGGGCAGAATGAAGGATAAAAAAAAAAAAAAAGCATATATATATATATGCAGCTACAGATTATAGCTGGTAAGACTCTTCGTTTATTCGATTTTTCATCATCAGAATGAGTTAGAAGCGTTAATAAATGAATTTCTGAATGCAGTCATGAGATTAGTGAAAAAAAGTATAACCTCTTTTTAGGGGAAAAAAAATAAAATAGTTTTTATAGACACTACCTTCTGGTTTACTATGCTGGTAAAGGATTTCACACTAAGCCTTATGCAAATTTATTATGTTGAGGCACAATATCAAGTCTCTGCCTAGAGTCATATTTTTTCATTACTCCCTTTTTCATTCTATAGAAATTTTATTTTTTTAAAAAAAATTCATGTATGTGCAATATGCAGACAAATCTCAGTGAATATCTGAAGTAAAAGCGATAATATTGTCTTTTAAGGCCTTACGAATATAAATAAAACCATAATTACTTTTTTGGTAATCCCTTATAAGATGACATCAAATTGGGTGGGAGTGTCAATCTGCTCAAGGGTAGGAAGGCTCTGCAGAAGGATCTGGGCAGGCTGGACCGATGGGCCAAGGTGAACTGTATGAGGTTCAACAAGGCCAAGTGCCAGGTCCTGCACTTTGATCACAACAACCATATGCAATGCTACAGGCTTGGGGAAGAGTGGCTGGAAAGCTGCCCAGTGGAAAGGGAGCTATGGGTGCTGGTGGACAGCCATCTGAACATGAGCCAGCAGTGTGCTCAGGTGGCCAAGAAGGCCAACAGCATCCTGGCTTGCATCAGGAACAGTGTGGCCAGCAGGAATACGGAAGTGATTGTGCCCCTGTACTCGGCACTGGTGAGGCCACACCTTGAATACTGTGTGCAGTATTGGGCCCCTCAGTACAAGAAGCACATTGAGTTGCTGGAGTGCATCCAGAGAAGGGCAAGGAAGCTGGTGAAGGGTCTGGAGAACAAGTCTTATGAGGAATGGCTGAGGGAACTGGGATTGTTTAGTCTAGAGAAGAGGAGGCTGAGGGAAGACCTCATTGCTCTCTACAGCTACCTAGAAGGAGGCTGTAGCGAGATGGGTGTTGGTCTCTTCTCCCAAGTAACAGTGATACGACGAGAGGAAATTGCCTCAAGTTGCGTCAGGGGAGGTTTAGATTGGATATTAGGAAACGCTTCTTACTGAAAGAGTGGTCAAGCACTGGAAAAGGCTGCCAAAGGAAGTGATGGAGTGACCATCCCTGGAGATGTTCAAAGAACATATAGACGTGGCACTTTGGGACATGGCTTAGTGGACATGATGGTATTATGTTGACGATTAAACTTGATTATCTTGGTGGTCTTTTCTAGCCTTAAGGATTCTATGATTCTATAATATCCCAATTTTCTTCTTCTAGAAATCTGGTTTTAGTGCTTCAAAGTAAAAATTTCCCAATGTCTGCAAAAGATCTAATTAACTGACAAGCATAATTTATTTTAGTCTTAAACCTTTCTATGTTTATCTATGTTACCTGCAGAACTAATAACCCCTCCTTCTCTCTACCTAAAATAAGTTATAACAGATATAAACTACCCATGAGCATTAATAAAATACATTTTAAAGCACTTCCAGATTCTCTGCATGAATAAATAAGGAGCTCACATTTTAATCCTATAATGAAGCAAATCAGCCTCCAATATTTTGAAACTCAGCTTTAGTGTCACCCCTTAGTATCCTTTACTAATCAAGTGAAAGAAAGACAATTCTATTTCCTAAAAATACAAAATTAATGTGTATATATGTATCACTTCTAGAACAATATCAAGGTGGTTAATCATGCACAGTCATCTCTGTAGTTCAATGAGTAAGGTCTATCAGCTCTAGGCAGTGTGGCTCTGTGGAAGTGATCTCCCCTTGAGCTGGGACGCCTCTCAAGGTTTCTCCTCAAGGTAGAGAGATCTTTTACCAATGACAGATCTTTGGAAAGTGACCGATATGATGTTACTCCAAACCTCATGACTCAACAAGAGGGTCTTCCTTACACTTTGCATCTCCAGTCTCTCTGAGTCATTTTAATTCTAGTGTAGCTCATTTTTCCTTTGTATGTTTTTCCATCGAGTAATTAATAGAGTGAATCTTGACATGGAACTTATGTTAAGTCTCACTTTTACAAGATTATCTTAAAACCATTTCTGATAACAACTTTGACAGTGGTTATCTAAATCACCCATTTGCAACAACATGGCTTCACTAAGGGCAGACGATGCCTGACTAATTTGGTGGCCTTCTGTGATGGGGTTACAGCATTTGTGGACAAGGGACTAGCAACTGACGTTGTCTACCTGGACTTGTGCAAGGCATTTGACACTGTCCCGCATGACATCCTTCACTCTAGAGGATAGTAGAACGGTTTGGGGTGGAAGGGACCTTTAAAGATCATTTAGTTCAACCCCACCCTGAAAGGAGCAGGGACATCTTCAACTAGATGAGGCTGCTCAGAGACCCATCCAACCTGGCTTGGAATGTTTCCAGGGATAGGGCATCTATCGCCTCTCTGGGAAACTTGTTCCAGTGTTCCACCACCCTTATGGTAATTTTTTTTTTCCTAATATCTAATCTGAATCTACGTCTCTCTATTTTAAAACCATTACCCCTTGTCCTATTACAACAGGCCCTACTGAACAGCCTCTCCCCATCTTTCTTGTAGGCCCCCTTTAGGTACTGGAAGACTGCTATCAGGTCTCCCCAGAGCCTCCTCTTCTCCAGGCTGAACAGCCCCAACTCTCTCAGCCTGGCCTCATAGGAGAGGTGCTCCAGCCCTCTGATCATCTTTGTGGCCCTCCTCTGGACCCTCTCCAATTGGTCCATGTCCTTCTTATGTTGGGAGCTCCAGAGCTGGACACAGTACTCCAGGTGGGGTCTCACAAGAGCAGAGTAGAGGGGCAGAATCACCTTCCTCGACCTGCTGGCCACACTCCTCTTGATGCATCCCAGGATGTGGTTGGCCTTCTGGGCTGCAAGGGCTCATTGCCTGCTCATGTTGAGCTTCTCATTCACCATCACTCCCAAGTCCTTCTCCTCAGGCCTACTCTCAATCCATTCTCCACCCAGCCTGTATTTGTGCCTGGGATTGTCCAGACCCACGTGCAGGACCTTGCACTTGGTCTTGTTGAACTTGGTGAGGTTTGCACAGCCCCACCTCTCCAGCATGTCAAGTTCCCCCTGGATGGCATCCCTTTCGTCCAGCATGTCGACTGCATCCCAGATCTTGGTGTCATCGGCGAACTTGCTGAGGGTGGACTCTATCCCACTGTCCATGTCGCTGACAAAGATGTCAAACAGGGCCGGGCCCAACACGGACCCCTGAGGAATGCCATTCATCACCAGTCTCTGCTTGGACATTGAGCCATTGACCACCATTCTCTGAGTGCAGCCATCTGCACATCCTAGTCTTTCTGCTCCTTGTTCTAGACATCTACCATATCATAATCATACTACTTATTAAAGTTTATATTCAACTTCTTTTTTTTTTTTTATATGTAAAAGTTAGAAAAAGTGGCACCTGAGAGACGAAATAGAGGATTTTTAGAATAGAGTTGCGAAATCTGCATCAGGTGACATACAAGTGAAAAGTAATGGAGATGAACTCATACACTCTTAGAAATTCCCTGTTGTGGAGAGAATACCTCCACTGTTATATTTCAGTGAGGAGGTGCCTAAATTCTATCCAATTTCATAGATTCGGTAATTAGGGCACTGTTCCAAAAAGTAAGGGCTATGGGTCCAGGAAAAGGACTTAGATACCAGGTTTACCTACCTCAGAA
>WHYT01015081.1:169500-185742 GCA_009806455.1 Tetrax tetrax | reverse complement strand
CGCACACAGACCCGCACTCCCCACCTCAGGCCCGGCACCGCCAAGCGGCGAAGCGCCCGGCCCCGCGTATCCTTCCGCCAGGGGGCGGGGCCTGGCGCGGTGAAGTCACGCACGCCGGCCCCGCCCCCCCCCGGCGCATTCCAACGTGCCTCGCCCTGAGGAAAACAGGGGCGCGGCCCCGCCCCCGGGTCCGGCCTCCAGCAGCTTCCAGAAGGGCCGCCGCGCTTCGGCCGCGCGCGCCCGCCGGGGGGCCGGGCCGGGCCGGGCCGGGGCGGCGCTGGTGGCGCAGTCGGAATTGCCGCGGCGGCGGCGGCGGGCCCGGCCGGCAGCGGGGCGAAGCAGGGGCGGGGCGGTGATGCCCTTGTTTATTTTTACCCGGGCGGCTCATCCCCTCCGGCAGCCCCAGCGCGGCCCCCGCCGCCGCTCCCCGCCCCGGCGCCGCCGCCGCCTATAAAGCGCCGCCCGCGGGGAGCTGAGGATGCAGCTCTACAGCTCCGTGATCACCCACTACCCGGCGGGAGGGACGGCCGCAGCCGCCGCGGCTCCGCCGAGCGCCGCCGGTGTCTTCAAAGTCTCCTTATCGCCGGGACCCTCCTCCGCGGAGGCACCGACCGACGCTGCGGGACCGAGCGCGGCCGCCGAGAGCCCCGCCAAGGACGGCTTCGTTCCCCCGGGGGGAAGCAGCAGCAGCAGCGCCGCCGCCGCCATGCCCGCCTTCTCCTCCTGCCTGGAGGTGATGCCGAGCGGCCCCGCGGCGGGCCCGGGCAGCCGGCCGGCGGGCGGCCCGCAGTACAGCTCCTGCGCGCAGGTCACCGTCAGCCGCCGGCGGCCGCTGGAGCGGGTCGTCCCCATCCGCATCGTCCAACGAGCCGAGGCCCCCGGCGAGCTGGTCCCGGCCTCGCCGCGCAGCCGGGCCTGGCTGGAGGGCATCCTGGAGAGCATGCGGCAGGCCGGGGGGAGCGGCGAGGCCGCCGCCCTGCTGCCGCCCGCCGAGGAGCCCAGCAACCGCAGCCTGCGCCTCAGCGAGCACTGCCAGGCGCTGCAGGCGGCGGCCGCCCAGCCCGGGCTGGTCCCCGGCTGTCGGCCCGCGGAGAGGAGCGGTAGCCAGGCGCAGCCCGCCGCTGGTCCCTCGCCCGGCGAGGAGGGAGAGGAGGAGGAGATAGGAGGAGGTTCCGAGGCGCGGAGGGGACCGGGCGGCAGGGCCGAGCGGAGCGAGAAGCTGGCCCTGTACCTGGCCGAGGTGGAGAAGCAGGACAGGTACCTGCGGCAGAAGGGCCGGTTCCGTTTCCACATCATCCCCGACGGGAACTGCCTCTACCGCGCTGTCTGCAAGGCGGTCTACGGGGACCAGCGGCTGCACAGCGAGCTTCGCGAACAGACCGTGCACTACATCGCCGACCACCTGGACCACTTCAACCCCATCATCGAGGGTGACGTGGGAGAGTTCCTCATCGCTGCCGCCCAGGACGGGGCCTGGGCTGGCTACCCAGAGCTGCTGGCCATGGGGCAGATGCTGAACGTGAACATCCACCTCACCACAGGTGGCCGGCCTGAGAGCCCCACCGTTTCCACCATGGTTCACTACCTGGGGCCCGAGGACCCGACACGGCCCAGTATCTGGCTGAGCTGGCTTAGCAACGGGCACTACGATGCTGTGCTGGACCGCGTGTGCCCCAACCCGGAGTATGAGGCGTGGTGCAGACAGACTCAGGTACAGCGCAGGCGGGATGAGGAGCTGGCCAAGTCCATGGCAGTGTCCTTGTCCAAGATGTACATTGAGCAGAATGCCTGCTCTTGAGACCACTGGGACTGCGGGCTGGGAGCTTTGCTGCAGAGACTGAGACAGACAGAAGGTGTGCTGGCTGTGATGGTGATGCCTTAATCCTTAGTGAAGCAGCAGCACCCTAGGCTGAAGAGGACTGTAGATTGTAGGGGATGAATACAAACGTCTTTGAAATAATCTGTTGTAAAAATTTAGCCTCGGATTATTTGCAAGCAGATTCTCCGTGTATGTTTGTGTGTCCCCTCCCTGCTGTCTCTCTATTTTCTATAAGAATGTATTTTTTTGCACAATATTTTTAAACTGTTACCTCCATCTTCTACATCTTACATGAGTATCTGGCTTTCAGCTGTACAGCCAAAAATGTTTGTAAACAGTTTTTGTAAATAAGGCTTATGATGTTAACAGCTATTTTTTTGCTGTGTTTTTTACCCATAAACCTTATATTTTTACCAAATGAAGTTGATGTCAAACTGACCCTCCCTAGTTGATGAAAGCATCGTGAGTATTTTCTTGCAAAACTATCACAATGTTTTTTTTGTAAAGGTGCAGCAAAGTACGAACAGATGGCTTTTCCAAACAGTTGCTTTCTCTGCCTGGAGCACAGAACAGGTCCTTTGAGCTAGTTGGAATGCAGCTACACGTGAACAGTACAGGGAGCCATTGACTCTTCTGTATTTAATTACTGTTTTGAGTAAACTGGCCTCTTGTTGCCTGGTTGGCTCACCCTCTGCTCCATTTATATTATTTATCTGTAATAACAGAACATTTAACTTGCAGTAGAATGTTATGACTAGATAATAGTCTCGTGCTTTGGCAATAATTGCCTTGGCTGCACCTCAGTGTTTGTGTTCTTGTGTCTGGGGTTATGGTGTCTTTTGTATAAGCCCTGCTGCTTTTTTGACACTGGTGTTGCACCAACAAATTGTTATCTGATCACAACATTTTATTCACTTGATGTTATTTTCTAATCAAGAAATCAGGAATGGTGTTCTACATTATGGTTTAAAAGAGGAGAAAAAAAACATATTTAAATTGAGATTTGTATGGTTTGCTGGGTCAAACATTTAAATGTTTCCTATCTAACTTCTGTCTCTTCTACTTTCTGATTAACTTGTTAGATATATTTATTAAGTAATGCAGTTTGTACTTTTTTATTTTGTAATATATTGTGATTTTGGAATTTATACTGTATTTGTACAATAGGAATACTCACTGCTAAAATGGAATGAATAAAGAATATAATTTTATTTGTGCTCTTTTTTTTTTAATTTTTCCCCCACCGTTTGCATTGCCAAAGTGAAGAACTGCAAGTGTCCCAAGACCCTTCGTTTAGCTTCTCTGCCTTAGTTTCCCCCGTTAAGAGGCAGGAAGAAGGGGCATGGTACTTTACAAAGGTGAACCGCTGATAATTCTGGTGGCTGTGAATATATGAAAGAAATGCAAGCGTTTAAAGACAAGGAGTATCTATCATTCTTTTGTAATTGTAAGAGATCTTGGCATATCTCTTTGCCAAGGAGAAGCATTTTTGTGTATTAACAGGCCTTGGAAGAGGGATTCCCAAGCATAGTACCTGGGCTGGTAACAGCAGTGGTTGTGATGAACCAGCTCCCTGTCGGGCTGTGCACACTTGGGCTTGGACTTCAGTAGCTGGAAATCTCCGCTCTATACTCAGTCCCAAACTCATTTTAGATTTGCCTTGTCACCAGTGATAACTCAGCAACACTCCGGAATAGAAGTAATCTCCTGAGGAAACAGAGCTGTTTGCTCCCCTTACAGATGGAGATGCCTTGTAAGTTGTTGAAGAGTACTCTGTGTGTGTGCATGCGTTTACACATCTGTCTTCCCCTGATCTCCCAGAAATACCAGGAGGCCTACCTTAAGCAGCAGAAGGGTACTGGGTTAAAATCAGGATTAAAAATGAAGCAAGTAGCTGAAATGCAGCAGTCTTAATTGGATACACATGCAATAAAGAGCTGTGGGATTTATTGTGTTTATATTTGGTACTGCTTTATGTGATGCAAATAATAGATTTAAATTTATAATATTATTTCCAAAATACCGATAAATGCCCACTATGTTTTTTTCCCCTGTTTTCTTCATGCACAATCATTCTTTTTTTTCTATAAAGGTCTCATGATAGTGGAAAAACAGAGTCTTGCTAGTCCACTATTGCTGAATCTCTGGAAAGCTGCCTTCTGAGGTGAGAGGAAGCCAAGGATGCAGACATGGATGTGTTCGTGAGGAACAGAGATGGTTGATGAGGAAAACAGCTACTTGGGTGGCTGTAAGCACAAAAATATTAATACAGCATCACTAAATATCAGTGATGTGCTTGACTGATTAAAAACTTTGTATCCAGACTGCTTAGGTTTTGGGTTGGATATGATGAATTAATTCAAAGTTGTCAATATCCCAAACTTTAAAAAAAAAAATAAATCTTTTAGGTCTGTTAAAATTACAATTTTCAGCTATATCTTGAATTGTGGTTACAAATTTTGTTTGTGTTTTGTGGCTTACACTTTAGAAAGACTCGTAGAGTAGGCTAAGCAAAGAAGGATTGATACCGCATAGTGTTCACTCTGTAAGATCGAATTTATATTAAAATTCGCCAAAAAGTAGTGTTAAAAACAAACAATGCAGAACCCTGGAATAAGTTCCCACAGAGTTCCTTAGCAGTTTTGATGCTCCTGCGTGAGTCACGGGAGTATGCAGATAACCTAAAGGAACTTGAAAGAAGTAGGTTACTTGTTGAACTAGTTTGCAAAGACATCGGGAACGAAGCACATAACAAGGCACTTGGTTTTGCAGCTTATGTTACATACTGAGTCTGTTCTAAAAGAAAATGACAAAAATGATATGTCAGACGTTTCAGGCACATGGAAAGTGAAAACTTTTTTTTTTTAATAGCTCTGGTTTTTAAAGTTCAGCTGAAACACTGAGTTCAGATGCAAGCTAGTGGTGGCTTGCCTGAGTCGCAGTCAAGGCAGTTTTATCGAGTAGTTTTGTAGAGGCAGTGATCCTAATATGAGCAAAGCTTTACAAAACTGCTTGAAAAGCATGAGTAGGTCCAAGTTTTCCCTTACTGTCCCCTGTTCAACAATTCCAGGGAAGGACAAATGTCCTTGCTCATAGTTTCTGTACTTGATTATTTTAACTTATTTATCACTTGCATAACCCAGCTAATCCTTAGACCTGTCTGGGGACATTGGTCAACAGACTCTTTATTATTGGCAATAAGTGAGAAGGAGAGCTTGATTTTCAGTATTTGGTTGTATGGTCCTTTAAGTCAGATAGAAAATGCTTTAATTCTAAACTGAGCAGATGTGAATTAGAGCCTGCGGGAGCATAAATTTTGCGATGCCATCTTCGCTTGTATTTTATAATACAATGGTGAATCAGATGACGTGTCGGATGCTTCATTTCAGGTGTTGCTTAGGTTGCCAATACTATGGCATTCCGTCACTAAACGTGCAATGGATATGTTAGAATTTTCATGTGTATTGAACGGATACTGTGACGCAAAGCAAGATTTGCAAGAACTGAATTGGTCTGTATGTGCAATGGATGCATCCCAAAATAAGGGTAGTGAACAAGTGGGAAAGTGGGAAAGTGAAGATTTGTGTACGTGGTGGTGTTCTTCATCTCAATCAATGTGTTTTTTGTTTTTTTTCCACAAAGTTCAGTCAGTGACTGTATGTACTTAGTAACTTAGGATCTGTAAAAGTTGCCTAATGCCAGCTACTGGGTTTATCTGTCCTGTCGTACTTGGCTGTACATTACACATGTACAAGATAAATCTGTTACATTAATGTCACTTGTATATAAAGGTGTATTTCAGTATTCCTTGTACATGTATGAAACCAAGTACATCCAAATGTTTCTTCTGTCTGCTTTTGCTTTTGTTATGTTAGAATTTGTTGATAGGATTTTTGAGAATAAAATTCTAATTTTGGTTTCATGGTGGGTTGATGCACACATACATTCTTAATCCCAAGAGTATCCTCAGGTATCTCACAACAGGGACAAGCTTATTTTTCCCTTATTTTTACTATTTTGCTTATTTTTCCTTTTTTTTTTTTTTTTTTTTTTTTTTTTTTTTTTTTTTTTTTGGCATGCAGCTTATCTGACTGATCGGGAAGTAAATATTTGTAGATGTTTTCTCAATTAGGTAGCTGTCCTTTTGTATATACTCACAATAACTCATGTAAAATGTTTGCATGTGTGATTCCTAGTAGATTTCCCTTTTTCAACTTTTTACAGCAGTTGCCCTGAAGAGGCCCTGTAACACCTGCAATTGCTAGAAATGGTAGCAAACAGTAAAAAAAGTCAGCTATTTGATTGTGTATTTGGTAGCCTTTGTGTAGTCAGTTTCCTCTCTTTGTAGGATATTTTGATATAGCTCTGGTCAGAGACAAACATGTTGCAAAATGGACAAATAGGACGAATCTGGGCTCTGTTAGTAAATTAAAGAATCTTTTAATGAGAAATAGTTATCATGGAAAGCTTCACAAAATATGTTATTGCAAGGGGGGCTGTTGAGATACCCTGGTACATATGTTCTTCAAAGCACTTTATTGTTACACTGACATTGTTTCAACAAAAAAAAACCCCAAAAGAACATTATCTTTTACAACAAAATGTTGCCTGCAATGACTGGCCAGGATGGCAATAGTTCTCTAACCATTCTGTCCTGTATGACAGTGTCACAACAAATTTCCTGCTATGTTTGCTTCCAGGAGTCTGTCAAATTATCAGCTAAGTGGTAATTAATGCATGGGATAACATTTTTCTTCAGCCTGATGTGTGGTTAGTTAGGGTGAGAAATGAGGGGACAATATGATTCCTGAACTGATAGCACTTGTTTGCCCATACATTAACTTTCTCTGTCTAACATCAGCAATACATTCAGCATCAAACAGTCTCCAAACGCTCAGTGACACTTAAATTTTATGTACCCGTCACAAAAGCCTCTGTAATTTCAATTAAGAAACTTGTCAGAGATGCATGACCGGACTGGACACCATCTAGCCGATGGAGGTTATATCCCATGTTGGGTGTTGTTTGTATGCTGACGCCTGAAGTTGCAATACGTAACTGAAATGCACTTTGGTTGCATGTAAGAATCACCAGGCAACGACAGCATTTATCTGGTCAGCTGTGAGTCCTGAGTGACCTCAGATTTCCTTGGCCTGGTTTGACCTAGGTTCTCTCAGGCTGACCATCCGTCCTTGGGTGCAGTCAGGCACTTGCCCCCAAAAGGCAGCATCCCAGCCTGGCATCTGCTGGCTCAGTGGCTGGGATGGGACAGCTCGGAGAAGGAGCGAGGTCGGCGAGCCTTCAGCTTGGTGTGTCAACACCACTCCCTGAATTCCCCTTTGAAACTGTAATTTCTGTGGCATGATTTGGTAAGTAAATAGCAATAGAGTAAATACCAGAGAAAATCTGATTTTATTTTTTTGTTATCTGGAAATATGCATGTGTGTTGCACTGGACTCACCCCCAGGTGCCGAAAGACAGAAACTGCCCCAGGTGGGCTATATTCGAAAGGAACCATGGCATCCATCGTCCCAGAGATGGGTTACACAACATGAACCTCGGCAGTGGCCTCAGCCTACAGGCTAAGAGACCAAACAGGCAGTAGTAGATGCTCTAGTTCAGTCAGGGGATTGAGTTAATCTCTGCTAAGACTTTTGGTGCTTCCTCAAGCCTTTGAGCTTTATCTCAGTGCTCCTGGATTGAGCTCTAGCCAGCCAGCCGCTGTATCAAATCTCTTTCGGTCACTTGATATTGATAGAAGAGGCAGACAAGAAGCGGGTCCTGTTGCTGTGTAGGGAAACTTGTGCTTGACCGTATCTCATGGGTTCTCCTAATGGTGTCTTATATCACTCCTGTCTAGTGTGAAGTGTGAGGAAAAAGAAATGAAACACCACTGCAACATGGAATCAGGTCTCTTTCACTACTACCTTAAAATCTCTCAGATAAAAATCTTCAAATCTGCACCAAGCCAGTTATACTTACTTTTTTTTTTTTTTCTACAGACTATAAATATATTACTAGGACTTTATAGCTAGCCATGGAGGCCTTTTACAGCTCTGAAAATGCTACAGACATTTGATCACCTCAAAATCTGTAGTGGAATGCAATCAGGTTTTCTACCAAATTCAACCCTGGATCCAGATTTATCTGGTACTCAGATATTTGTTTCAGTCTATTTACTACCACTATTATGTATTTAATCCCCTCATAAACTTTAAGTGTTTATTCCCACAGCATAGGCAGGAAATGTTGGGTATTGTTTCCAGTGATAGTGAATACTGTCAAAACTAGAAAGGAGAGGACAGTAGCACTTTATAGTGGGGAATGTTACATGAATGCTTAAAATGAAGAGAAAAAAATCATTCTTGATATGGACATTTTAACTTCCAGTCATCTTTTTTTTTTAAAGTGAAGCTGTGATATAAGGCCAGATCTTATTATGTATAGATCTCTTTCCATGCTATCTGTAGTGATTGTGGATGAAGAAGGAAAAATGCAATAAAATAAATAGAAAAAAAAATCTTTGTATACACAACAAAAATATTAGGAACTGATTTATATCCTCGTACTACTAAAAAGACTAACACCTGGAAAGAATAATTTCAGATGGAAATTGTTTAGAGAGCCTTAGCCTTCCTAAATATTCCTTGTATTGAGTGTATGCTTATGCATTTGCTAAATGCTCTGAAGAGAGGGTCAGGACTGTACCAGTAAAAACGAAAGCTATGTGTCTGTCACTGAGATGAAAGCACAGCACTGCCTTTCAGTGGGCTGACCTATGGGTTTTGCATCTCACTTATAACTTTGCCTTAATTTCCTTGGGATAAAAAATACTTTTCACATTTTTTTTTTTTTGCAAACCATTCCCACCCAGAGATTAAATATGAGTAGAGATCTTGGCTCTTGGGAGTAAAATCCAAAATATACTTTAGAAATTTTACATCTGATAAGACTTGATTTATGTGTTGTTTTCAATTTGACAAACTTTATGGTGTAATTAAAGCACAGTGAAAAGTAAGTTTGCAAAGAAGGGTTAATTCCACCTTTATAGACTTTTAAAGTAAGTGCTTACAGCTGTGTTCAGTTTGAGAGAATTCTGAACAGGAAATATTAAGTGAATAGGATGTTATAAAAAACTAACATTTCTTGTTCTTATGTACTTTATTGAAATTTTCCAGATTTAATTTCTTAGGACGAAAAAAATTGAGAATGGAGTTTATTTGAGCTCTTTGCTGCTGTGCTGATGGGCCAGCTCATCCCAGCAAAATCCTGAACTGTGTCTCCTCCCTGAAAGAACAGCCTTTGCCTCTCTCTTTACTGCAGATGGGGAATTAAATGCAGAATCTATTTACACAGATTCTTGAAATAAAATCTTTGAAGTGGAAAATGTAATAGCAGTGGCTGTATGGAAGGTCAGCATCATCACCTGTACAGTATTTGAAATGTCATTTTCTGACTTTTCTTCCTTCTATGCTGCCCAGTGGGATGAAGAAAGAAAATTACTTAGCTATTCTTTTGAAGTGTATCTGTGCTGCAAAACACAGTGCTGTGCAGAGACACCCTGTCGAGCTTGGCAGTGGCTGCAACGTCGCAATGGCAGCACAGTGCTTGTTCGGTAGAAGGCAAAAGCAGGTCTCCGAAGGAGGTTAGCAGATCCTGAGCAATAGGATTGTTTTGCTGTCTCTCTCAGTGCACACATGGGGTCCTGGGCACTCTGGTGAGATTTGGTGTCGACTGGTGAAGGTCAGCCTTCAGGGATTTAACTCTATGGATTGGATTTCAAGGTATTCTTATTTTGGGCAGAGCTGCTGTGCAACCATCTTAAAATACCAAGCTGCAACAATTGTATGAGGAGTACGTAGCCCCAGGAGGGAGCTGAAGATACTATATTAGACGTATAAAACTTCCATATATAACCAAATTACCATTTAATAGGAAGCTGTAGTGACTACAAGCAGGAAAATGGTGTAGCAGTTATAATAAATAACAGAAACCACTTTTCAGCAATTCTTGTGGAGAGAAGAGTGAATTACATGACAACAGCTCATTTCCAACCCCTAGCTAATGTGACTTAGCTGCTTTGCCAATCCTTGTGACTCAGAGGTCTGAATTGCTGCCTCCCACCCCTCCTTGGACCCTGCTTACTAAGTGCCATGCTAGTGCTGCAGAGCTCAGAAGGGTGGCTTACGATAACAAAATGTTCTACAGTCACATTTCTGTAGAACATTTAAACTTTGTTCTGTTTTTTTTTTTCTGAAGGCTTAGGAAGAAGTTGGCTGCTTATAAATCGTACAATTTTTCAAGGTCAAAACACAGCCCCTGATGCACGTGCAAAAATAAATTTCTTTGCTCTGGCTACTTGAAAATACGGCTTTTTCACTCCAGGGATGAGGGGGCTTAGGCAGCAACAGGAAGGTCTGAAGACTTTGTTATTATTTTAAGACCTGCTTTTTCTGTATCCCTTCATTTCTAAATAACTTCAGTTCAATGCATAGTCACTGGTGACGGCCAAGGCTGTTTTACCATGGCACTCTGCTTTGCTTGCTTTGCCAGAGAGATCAGAGCTGTAGGCACTGCGGCCAAATCAGCCCACTGAGCACCTGATGGACCAGAATCCACAACTTGGCTGAAAATGGGTGAGTGGGGCACCCAAATAAGCAGAGCAGTTGCTCAGCCTGCGAGCATCTCAGCTATTGCTCACTGGGAACACAAGGTCTGACAGGCTACCATACCTGCTACCTCTCCACTCTTTGAGAACACGGTGTTTTGTGAGGTCCGTATTATTTTATGGTTTTGAAAAGCTGTGTTAGACTGCAAATTCTTCTGTGTTTGGGTCATCTAGTATTCTATGTGGCACCCTATAAAACTGTCACTGGGAACTGTAAGTTAAAATCCCTGCAACAGCACGGCTTTACCCACAGCTTCACTGGTGGCCTGTGGCTGTGGCAGTCACGCAGCTGCTCTTGCTCAAGTTCTGCTTATCAGAGATGCAAGGAACAACTTTCTCACAGCATTAGTGTGCCATGAGCTACAACTAACAGGCTTCGTAAACAGCAGAAAGTACAATAGAGCTGCTATGAGTCATGGTAGATTTGATATACACACTTTATTTTTCCTTATTTTTCTGTGCTTGTAAGTTGCTGATGAATGATAGATGCAATTGAATTTTCATTTTCCATTCTGTTAGGCTCCCTTCACTGTTTTCCTTTAGGCTGTAACACTTTTCTGGAAAACTTGCTTTGCATTTGTTTTTGAGTAGGTACTTATGCATATGTAGATTTATATACTAAAATATAATATCTATTCTCAATGTTTTAGTAAGAGAGAAATACGGCATTTGCTCATGCAACTGTTAGTATTGGCAGATCAAACAGAAAACTCAATAGATCCAGTTATTAACTGTTCTGCTATAAACAGTCTTCATAAAAGCCAGAAGTATCTTATGTTCAAATATCTAACAATTAAAATTCCTTAATGAGCATGACATTGTAACACTAGTCTCTCATTTGAACATAATGATCTCTGACACAATTTACATTTAAAAAACTTAAACTTTTCATGTAGTTCTTATTAAAATGACATTTCTTTCAGTGAAGTTCACAATTTTCAAAAGAGACTTGCCATGCTTTTCTGTGTAAATACAGCCCTGCTAGGACCAGTAATGCTGTTTGTACTTTGGCTAAGGTGAAACACCATGCCAGCTCTTTGTTTAATAATAATTTGCAAAATAAGTTCCCTTCTCTCAGGCTATTTCATATCCCTAATTTGTTTTAATTTGCTGTATGAAAGATTTTATCTCTATCCCAAATGCGATTAGGGATAGAAACACATTCACAAAGCTTTTTGTCCCTAACCTTATGTATTGTTTATTGTAGCATCTCTTTAATGCCTTTAAAAAACAGAAGGAGATTAAAAACCTTGGTACATTTTGTTCCACTGACAGATGAGATTGAATCTTTTTTATCTTACATAACTGGATAAACAATTTTGTAGGAAAATAGCACTGCCATGATATGTTCTTCTCTCAAGCAGTAGGTGCATAAATAATCTTCAACAGAAATGCCTTTAAAAATAGAAAGGAAAAAGTGAGTTGTACTGTGTACCTTTGGCTCTCAGTGCTACCAGTACCGATGTATATTGAAATACTGCAAAGCTGTGGTATTTAAACCCTGCAGAAAAATTGGTCCCCTGTATATAAATGTCACGCACATGGCTGCTTATCATTCTAATAGTAATTCATGCTTTCTTCTCTGATGTTCAGAACTCTTGATACTGGCAGTGCTGAACCTGTAAATAAATGAATCAGACACCTGAGTAATGGGAACAAGGATAATAGTTATGGTGTTCGTGATATGTCTCGTGTTTCATTACTCTTTGCAGTTCCTCACAGATTTTAGGCAAGCACAAGTCTAGTGCAGTTTAAAAAGCCAGTGTAAGCTAAGTGTGCTTTTGGCTAAACTTCAACAGAACCTTCTCTTTTTGTTGCTTTCAGTTAGTGTGCCAGGACCAATCTTGAAAAGAGACACCATCTTAATTTGTTACATATGTCCCTACAAACAGATGCTTATGATGGAGGAATTCAGTAGCTTCTTAAAGAGATTAACAGATTACGTTACAGTTTGAAGGGAGCATTATTGGAGGATTTAGAAACCTCTCTTAATGACAAAGATTAAAAGCACTAAAAACCTAAGGTGTTACATTGTTTGATTTGCAAAGAGATAGGTATGTGGGTGTGCACTGTCTAACCTTATGAGTAGATGTGGTTTTGGCTGATGTGGAAAGCATTATTGGTGCCAGAATTCCTAAACACGCCCAGAACACTGATTGTAAACACACCGAGAGCACCTACTGTTGCTGCTAGAGGCGGGGAGAACTGAAGTCTAGCTTTACAACACACTGAAAAAAACCCAGTGATGTGGTGAACTGTTTTGAAGTATGATGTTTATTTCAACAAAAATTGGAATCTACATGAAAAACATTTTTGAAGTTATTTTCTATTGTATTTTAATTAAAGAATGCAACAGACTTTTACTGAACGTTGTGCTTTTAATGCCATATATATATGGTGTTGTTCTTAAAGGTCATGCATTTGTTAAAAGCTGTATGAAAGTTCGCTTCTTGTGATGCTTGTAATGTAAATATTACATTGTAATGTAAAACTTGTAATGTTTTTGAACTTCTCATTTTTATAGTTAAGACCAAGCAGCTCCATTCTTCTCATGATGGACAAATGTGTATCGATAATGGCAGTCACTGCGGCAGCGCATGCAAAATAGTTATTGCAACAGCACTCACTTTGAAGAATCCTAACCGGTTTGCAGCGTACAGCTGCGACCTTGCACCCGAGTGAGAGGTGTCTGAGCTCGACATTTTCAATATTCAGTTCTACAGTGTAAAATAGTTTTTACACTGTAACAAAGCTCCTCTGAAATGATTGCATTTTTCAGAGCTACAGTTTCAATACAAAACGATAGACCTAACAATTGTACACTCTTGGTAGCTTGGAACCAGTTCAGAAAATAATTTAAAGTTTATAACTTTTATCAGAAAAAAAATACTTTCCACACTTCCACGGCTGTGCCAGTTGGAATCCTGCATCCGCATTTTGCAGAGTAAGAATGTAGGAGCAGCTGCATTGATTCAGAGTGAGGGGTCAGCAGTGCCTGACGTTCTCTCTCCTGTAGGAGCTACAAGCAGACACCTGGAGGGAGGACTAAGAGCAGGAAAAGCATTTGTGATATTTTGCCCTAAAATATTCCCAGACCTGACTACTCACAACAAAGGGGGTTGTCTGTTGGGGGCTGGTCTGTTTGTAACCCCTTCTCTTGCAGGCATGACCCAGGTAATGGGCGATCTCCCTTGAGTGTCCTTGCACCTACAGCTTCCTTTGGCCATGCATGGCACCCTCCAGATGTCTTATATCCCACCCCACGCACCACATGTACGCGAGGAAACTGCATGAGTGAAGCTGAACAAGTTCTGAACTGCCCTCAGAACGGGCAGCGCTGGCCAGAGCAGAAGCTCTTAGCTCGCCGTTACCAACATTTCACATCATCAGCCACTGCTGCCTCCGACCTCTCAGGCCTGAGCAAGAAAACCTGTTAAGATGAAGCTGAACCTTCGGAAAATGAACTGAAACTGTCACTGTAAACAGAGCAAAAGGCTTTCCTTCAAGTTCCACTGGCAGTAAACCACCTGTTCCTCCTCTTTCCCTGTAGGAGACAAACATCTCGCCACCTGGCTTGGCTAACGCTGTCCTGGAGACTCCAGTTGCCTTTTCTCTCACATGGTGAGCAAACCTAACTAATTCTCTGAGGAATTGCTTCAGCGTGTATTTAGCTTTGAATATCACTGTCCTATTTTAAGGAAGGCCCACACATCTGCAAGCTTTTTTCCCCTCTGTATCAGTTGGTCTATAGAAGATTTTCCTCTTCCCACGAACTTTCACTTTCAGGTGCCCTTGGACATTCACGGTGGCAACAAGTACCCGCAAGGAAATGGCTATAAAAGTAACAGTATTCTTTGAATTACTACTTGCTCTTTGTTTCATTTTTAGGTTGTACTTAGTGTCAGTAACAAAGACTTAAGCTTTACTAGCGCTGAATCCTGGGCGTAGCGGAAGTCAAGGCTATGAGGTTAGGATAACTGGGTAAGTAGGCCAATAAGTAATTATGATAAGAAGGTTAGCATAATTAGGAGCAGCAATAAATGGCCAAAGTTATCCTACTTGAGTTCTCTGTTCTACATTTCATCAGCCATCATTTTCTTAGGACTAGTTACCAGAAGCAGCGATAACTTGTTAAGCACTGTTGCAGTCATAGAAGTTAAAACTGAACGACAGTGATGGGGAGGGATAACTGTGTTGTTGGATGTAAAAAGGATAATGTAACTGGTGTTAGTAAGGTGGAATATTTTACACTGAGTGATACGATAGGTGGACATTACCAAGCACTGAAAGTCCAAACCTGAAGTTAATGCAAACGGAAAGATAAGACAGGTGTAATCAGCCACACATTCAAAGTGAAACAGCCTGCAGCTGACATGACTGAAAAGAGATATTAAAGAAAAGCACATGGTTAGCAGTTTGGTGCATCTATGATTAATATTTGCACACAGACTGTGCTCAGCACTGGAGATAAACATTCCAGGTGAAATGTAGTTCTTGGCTTTCTTTCAATGTCTTTTTGTTTGCTACTTTTAGAGTTTATGTCTATTGCATCTGGGCTTTTCACTCCAGCTCCTCTTGGTATTGAAGTCTGGGTGACTTTGTGTCTAGGCCAGTGTATGTGTAACAGACTATCCACTTCCAAGTAGGGTGCAAGTCAAATCGTTCATGGGCTAATAATTCTCCTGCATCTCTCCTGTAGTTTGTCTCAAAGTGAAAGATATTCTTCTGCAAGTGTCACTGTTGCCTGGTGGAGGTTGTAAGTGTGAAGAACCACAGACACATGTGGGTTCAAAGAAAAATGACAACACAAAGGATGCAGCTTTGCCATGAAGTTGCCCAGTTGAAATGCCAAAGGAAACCTTCAGAGAACATGTCACAGCTTCATATTCTGCTTTCTTGCTATTGACAATGTTTTTTTTTTTCTGTCTGTATTATGAAGTCACTAGGCAAGGATTATACTGTAACATTTTCTTAAAAGATAAGAAAAACAGTTATCATTGAGTATGTTGCTACATATGTGTCTTTCTGAATATACTCTAACAACAGTTCGCTAGCAGCAGGGAGGAGAGGACCAGAGGAGAGAATATTATTGTAACAGGTCCCTCAACATCTCCTGAGTTTGCAGAAGTGCACTTTTTTCCCCCCAAAACAAAATAATCAGCTTCAGAGACTGATCTAAATTTAGAGTTTGCAGTTTGTCTGCAGCTTGGAGGAGGAACTGAGAAATTCCCCTTGCTGAAAGGGAAAGCATTGATGGCAAAATAGTGACACAGCACTTGAATTCCTCGTGTTTCACTTTTTGTCCCGTGTGATATAGTCATAGTAAAGGCTTGGGAAAACCCACCTTCTTCCTACCGTATTCTTAATCCTGTTCATTTAAAAAACTTCTTTCTATTCCTTATTGCACAAGAATACATCACTTTATAGATGCTCAGAGTGTGTTGAAGCTTTCAGGAACCAAACAGCGCAGTTTCTACAGTTCTTTGTGGATCTTCTGATGGGGCAGATGCTCCCCTCTCTGCCTGCTGCAGTACTTGGATTGTGGGAGGCATCTCTGATATTTAATTTCCCCTCTCTGAAACTACCTCCTTATGGAAGGCTGCATTTCTACATCTGATCTTGTGAACATCCACTGAGATTTTCTTGAACAATAAAAGTTGTTTGGCTTCAACCTGAAAACCAAGCCTGCATATGCTATTTTGATTTCAGTGAGAGTTGTTTTTTTTTTTTTTTTTTTTTTTTTTTTTTTAAAAAA
>WHYT01015081.1:107094-158959 GCA_009806455.1 Tetrax tetrax | reverse complement strand
TTTCTTTTCATAAAACAGAAACTGCAGGATCCATCCAGTTCTCAGAGGGATAATATTTCCAAGAAAAAAAAATTATTCAAAATACTGATCTTCTGAATATCTTTTATTTTGCAAGTGTATCTTCTCTTTCTGAAGACAAATACAAGCTCTGCAGGGATATTAGGCCTACTAGACTTGGTGTAGGCATGATCTGGATGGTGGATGTCTGTACATGGGAACAGTTTTCCATAATTTAAGGTTACCCATGGTCAGGGTTCGTCAAGACCTACAGGGAAGTGTGAATATATGCCTAAAATGACCTCAAATAAATCAATGCCTACACATACTACGTGTAGTAATAATATATAGGAACTCCTGACAAAGATTGTGTTAAGGACTGTATAAACAGGTAACAAAGTCAATCTGTTCTTCAGAGAGCTTCCACAAATGCAAAATAAGTTGTTGAGGATGAATGAAGCAAGCCAGATATTTTTTCTGTTCTTAGCAAATCAGAATAATGAAAAGAATACTTTAATCAAAGCACCGGTTTGCTGCTTGGGGATACACTTTATAGTTGATGTTGTGGCATCCACCCTTTTGAAAACAAAGCCTGCAAGTAATATGTATCATAAGACATTTATCCAGGCTAATAATACAAATGTATCTGTGCATACATATATATACACACATGCACAAACACTCAGGTGCTTATCATAGGTCAAAATACATTGCTGACAGTAATTACAGGTTCAGAAATAGCATTGCATTTCTTTAACTTAATAGAGCCATAAACAAAATGAAAGACAAGCTTTAGATGATCTTTTCTTTTGCCAGATCTGACATTTTCTAAAGTTTCATCTTCAAAATTCTTCATCTCTGCTGCTTTGTCATGAATCAGAATGTATCCTGCATGACTAGTAAGGAGTGATTCACCTGAAGTTTTTGTACCCTATGGAGTACAAAGGTTTCAGCAGCAAAATATATTTTACCCAGCTAACCATTGCCTCTGATGTTCAGCAAGAGGCTAGTGGGTTTCCAACAAGGCTTGTAAGTTTGCAACATGAACTCAAATTGTGCATCCATAAAGTGTCTTGGGGCTTCAGTCTCCTTTGTGCTGTCCTTGCTTCAAAAGCTGGGGTTGGGGCCTTTGGCTTCTCTGCTGAAAGCTTCTCTTATGTTCCCATTTATAACTTTCTGAGAAAAAAAAACCAAAACGGAAGCATTGAGAAAAAAAAAACCTACATTTTTTAGATTTTTTTTTCTTAATTTGAAAGAAAAAAGATAAAGAATACTTAATTAATGTGTTAAATGCTGCCACTCCTTTATGTTAAAAATAAGAAGCATAATGGTCATCCTGAACAGGCTAGATGAGGTTTCTGAAATTATTTGAGACTACTTGAGAGGTAAGGTAATTAATAAACCTAAATACTGGTGCTATTGCTTGGACAGACTCTGTTTCTTACTAGGTGATTTTGCATATCGCTATGGAAATAACCATTATATTGGGAGTTTTGTTTACTCTTTGCATTACTCTTCTCCCAGTAACTTTTAATCTCTAGGTAGTGGGGTGCTTCACCCTAACACATGAGAAGCACACAGGGCAAATCAGCCAGTGATGGAAGACGGACTTATTTAGTTTGTCAGACTTTTGTCTTGCAAAAGGCATTTTAAAAATCTTTCACTCTCTAAGTGAAGAAATGACACCCAGCAGCTGTAATCCTTCCCTAATGCAATGCCAGCTTCATATTTTCCAAGCTGTCTTCTTTTAAACTTGAGTCTGACCCTGCTGACTCTCCCAGGGCAATCAATACTTTGTACTGTGTACCCACTACACATTTTTGGCGTTCAAAGTCATTATTGTGTGGCTTTGAAAAGTACAGACAATGGCTGTACATATTTTAAGTTGCCCTTCCTTGCCTGATTCTTCCTGCATATGCAGATTACGTTATTGTATTTCATTGAAGGAAGGGATCATAGAATCATAGAATGGTTAGTGTTGGAAGGGACCTTTAAAAGTCACCTAGTCCAACCCCCCTGCAAGAAGCAGGGGCATCTCCAACTCTCCAGGTTCCTCAGAGCCCGTCCAACCTGGCCTTGAATGTTTCCAGGGATGGGGCATCCACCACCTCTCTGGGCAACCTGTTCCAGTGTTCCACCACCCTCAATGTAAAATTTTTTTTCCAAATGTCCAATCTGAATCTACCTCCCTCTATTTTAAAACCATTACCCCTCATCCTATCACAACAGGCCCTGCTGAGGAGTTTCTCCCCGTCTTTCCTGTAGGCCCTCTTTAGGTACTGGAAGACCACTGTAAGGTCTCCCCAGAGCCTTCTCTTCTCCAGACTGAACAGACCCAACTCTCTCAGCCTGTCCTCATAGGAGAGGTGCTCCAGCCCTCTGATCGTCTTCATAGCCCTCCTCTGGACTCTCTCCAACAGGCCCATGTCCTTCTTATTGTTGGGGGCTCCAAAGCTGGATGCAGTACTGCACATGGGGTACTTGAGTATTTGATGGATAATTATTAGAAAATTAAATAGCGGGAAGAAATTAAAGTAAAAATCCCACAGAGAAAGAGAGTAACATGGTTGTTATATAAAGCATGAAGTAATTTGCCACTTAGAGAAATCCAGAGCTAGTGACCAAATGGAGGCAGTTAAAGGATTCTAATGTGTACACAGGAGTCATAATAAAAGTCTGATTACAGAAAGTAAAAGCATTAAGGTAACATATGATTTAAAATAAAGAAATAGGTTATTGTATTTACTGGGTTTTGAACAGGAAACAGAAAACACACAAAGCATATTTTGCATGAATCTTAATTTAATGGAGAATGGTTTGGGGTGTTCTCTTCAACGTGGTCAAAGTTATGATTTGGAGTTTAAAGTTAATGAGTATATAAGGGGATTTTAAAAGTGCGTCATAAAAGATCACATCCATGCAAAATGTTTTAATAATCGGCAGTACTGTGAGAGGAAAATAATATGTATGACAACTTAATGTGATTTTTGGTAACCCAATTACATTTTCAAAGTTTGCATAATGCAATGAGAGCTCTGCAGTCTGCCTCTGCTCAAAAAGTTGCTCAACTCATTATCACCACCATTTTTTGAGCAATAACAATAAAACATTTGTATTCTGTGTACAAGGTGCTGGTGAAAATTGCTATTGCTACCAAGTGTATATGGAAATGAGGTCAGTTTGCTTTTATGTGGTTACGGGCAAATATAAACAAAAATTTTGAACCATAAATGTCAGCATTAACCTTTAGCTTGAAGGTCTCTCTCAGCCTGGAGGGAATGTTGGATAAAAGAGAAATAAAATTGAAATAGGATAGAAATTCTTCATAAAATGTCATTTTTAATGTAATAGTATCCTGATTTTGGACACTACCAAAACCATACAAATAATTTCATATTAACATCAACAGCCTCTCTAACTTAGCTGCTGAAACAAAAGGCTGCCGCAGACACACAGAAGTGCTACATAATGAATTAATGTTAAGAAAGCTAAGGTCAGTCACTCAGATTCAGCCAGGCACTTCCCCCTTAAAAAAAAAAAAGCAACAAGAACAGCTAGAATCAAAATAAATCAGTAAATAGAGAACTCAAATTTAGGAAGATATAAGGGGAAACATTTTTTTTTTCCCACAAAGAATCAATTCCATCTGCAAAAGAAGGTAAGAATTTACATTGTCAGCCTTATTAGCTGTTTATCTTTGTACTAACATCATGCTTAAGAATCTTGCTCCTAGAATCATTCAGATGCCATGGAGACTTTATTTCTGGATATTCTTAAGCTGAATAAATCATCAAGCATTATATATAAAATCCATAGAATTTACTGTTTACTGTTTACATTTACTGTTTGAGTTGTTTTTTTAATGGAACATTCAAGGCCTATTAAAGTTACGAGCTTTTAGGGTAATGTAAAATGCTCTTTAATAAGCTGCAGCACATTGTGACTCCCTGTTTCATCTGAATTACTTAATGGTCTTAGGTCTTGCTACCATTAGGCTAAATTGAACAAATGATTGGGAACTTTGTTAACTGGGAGGAAAGGGGGAAATGTCAATCATTAGTCATTCATCATTTTACTTGTCATATCTGCCTTTACAAAAGCACCAGCAGAACGTACTGGACACTATGGATGTTTTGATTAGAACAGAGAGAAAAAGCCATAGCATTAGATTGAAAGAGAAGTGTTCTACCTGGACTTCCGTGAACGATGGAGTAACGGGGCCTTGAGACAATTTGTGTTAGGAGGACAATTCTTAAGGCTTTCAGCTATCAGCAGTTGTCATGTGTGAAGTACTTGCACCGCATTTAATGCCAGCTTGCTTGAAACAAAGAAGTTAGTGTTGAAAGCAAAAATATACGTCTGTAAAACTGTATCAGTTACTTTCCTTGCCAAAAAAACCAGCTTCAATGTGTTTTGTCAACTGCTGAAATACTTGAGGCTTCCCAGGCTCCTGCAGTGGCTTTAGCTCAATGGAGGTTGTAAGGCAGGCAGGTTCATGCTGAGACTTTTGCAAAAAGAGTCCTGATACTGCAAGTCCTGCTTTGTATAGTGTTGTATGCACACCAAAGTATTATCAGGATCTGGTTACAGTGAGAAAAATCCCACCTCCAGTCAACGTCCTGTCCTTTATTGCCTCTTCCGGCAGTGGAGCTCTATCCTGCCAGCCGGTCTGCAGAGAACGGCTGGTGTAGAAAGCTGAGCAAATGTTCAGTAGGAAATGAGTGAAGGAAAATAAATCTCTTCTTAATGATTATCTGTTCATTAGAGTGTCTTAATTTGGCAGCTTACCTAATCATTGGTATTCCCTGAGAGTGCCCATTCAATGTACTCTGTGGGATGGGAGAGGGCAGTATGGGATGGGGTGGGATGGGGTATGATGGGGTGAGTGTTGGAGGGGATTTTCTCATCCAGGAGTGAGAGATGCTGTTTGTCTTGCTCCCTCTGATGGCAGCCGCTTTCTACTGCCTGCCACTGTGAGATGTCCGGTTAGTTGTCCTGTGGTAGGCCATCACATTATTTGTGAGAGCAGTCATTTATTTTGCACTATTTCGTATTTCAGTAATGAGACAATACTAAAAAACTTGTATAATAATCACTGCCTGAGTATTTAAGCATCAAGACTGTAGTTCAAACACTTTTCCACTCCAGCAGATGAATCCCCAAATGACAAATGTTAAAATACATGTTTTTGTTAGTGGCCAGTTCCCTGAGAAATGTACAGTTTGCATTTCTTTCTCAAGAAGTACTGAGCCTGAGAATCAAATTTAATGTTGTTTTTAATAGAAAGGTCAGTGATGGCTGGCCATATTTCAGAAATTCCTGTGTGAAAGGACTTAGCTTGTGTCTCGACAGAGCTGCAGATGAGCAGTGATCCAAGCACAAGAGAGGTCAATTCAGCTGCTCAGGGGATCAAGATGGCTCAGATTGTACCAGGAATTTCTGAAAAAATGAACTCTGGCTTTCCACAGATCAGTCAGCCAGGCCTACCGTCTGTGGAGAAAAAAAGAGCATTATTAGTCTGAGACTGGGCACCAGATTTTCTCTAACACTCATTATTCTTCAGCTACTCTTGAGCACCAGCCACCATGCTGGCACTCTGTCCACACCTCTGTCTCTGCAAGCACTACTTCAGTCCAGGTGTGCTTCATCTGTTGGCCAACAGCAAACTGAATGCCCTCAGCTTTGATTTGGTTACAATTCACTCCAAATTTACTGTGATGCTGTTCAAAAGTTTTTTCTTCCCAAAAAACACCCTCACCTCAGTTTACTCTTTCAAATTTTGGGGACTTTGTTTTACTGGAATCTGGAAATCTCTATGCAGGCATCTTTGGCACTGAAGCTCATGGTACCAGCCATAAAGACTGCTGCAGCTCTTTGCAGCAATTCTTCCTGACACTGACCTTTGTTCACCAATGAAATCAGAATCTCACCTGAGAGATGTCTCCTTTTATTCCACTTCTTGATTATGTCCATTTAATAGAGGTCTTTTCCCAGCATTTACTAATTTTTCATCTGGGGAACAGGCATCATGTTGCCTCACCCCAGAAGGCAGGTGTCAGATAGGTGGAAATCTCCTCCTGGGAGAGGGTCTTGATACATTCTGTTCAGATTAATCCTGCCAGCCTCCCACCTTCCCTGCTGTTGCAACATCCTGTTTTGGATTCTAGGCAATACAGGAACAACATTAGTTTCAAATGTTTTATTTCCAGAAAGGTTTAGATGAACACAAGGACGTGCAAGGTTATGACCTTGCATGTGGTCCTGACAGAAGCTGCTAGTTAAAGATGCCTTGCATGAAGAGAGCAGAAATGCAGTGAGTGTTTAGAGAATAATCTTCCCAGGAGGAAATTGGTTCTTGGAGGGTAAGTGAGTGTGAATAAACTCATCTTTTTGTGGATTATTGTCTTTTCTCCCTTCTCATTTCCCCATCTCTAAAGAGATTTTATTTCTTTGATTCAGTGGTCATGGAAAACTGTAGGGCAGCGGAAGATAAATATATTGTGCATTGAAAAGTAGCTAATACTGTATGCCATCCAGGGAGATGTTTTGCAGCACTGGTTTGTCCTATTTGATTTGACCCAGGGACACTTCAGCCAATCAAGCAGTGCATTATAATTTCAAGCTCAGGGAGAGATACACTATTAATCTAAGTGAGCTGCAGCCAGATTTGACAGGCGGGGGACAAATCCCTAATCAATCTTTTAATCACCCACCTGGGGTGATTTGAATGAAGTCAATTAAGGGATCCTTCATCAGCAGAAAAAGCTGTACTCAGCTAGTTGAGGAAACATATGTAAAATCTCATTTGTGAAAATGTCTTTAGAATAAAACTCTGTGGGTATTTTTGTCTTCCCTCATTCACTTACTGGGGTGTAAGCTGGGTGAGAAAGGAAAGATGAGTGTAGGATAACTGCATAAAGTTTCAAAATAATATAATCACAAATCAGTATTCGGAATAAATTTCCTCATTCTCCAGAATTGCTGCAAATATTCCAGAAAATGCCGAATGATAAAGAAACAAGAATAATGAATGTTTATTTTCATAGACCAGCTCTATACAGCATCATAGTCAAATAATCAGACAAGGTGTTAAAGGAGTGTTTTTGCTATTGTATATAGTGAAGAAATATATTGTATAGAGACTGAGATTTATAATTTCCTTTTTCTCTGTTGGGTTTTCTGATATAATTTTTTTACTAATATTTTGTATTTAAAACTCCTACCAGAGCTAGTGAAGCACAGGATGTCCATAGAAAGCAAAGCTTGGTTGTAATTTTTAAACAGACATATTTTAACTTGTTGGGATATGCCTTTAAGTTTTGAGCACAAGGTGATTCTTTTCCATTGAATCTTGAAATGTGTGATTTGCTTACTGAGACTTAATGTTTACAGATCTTTGAACATGTGGCTTGTTGTGCAACTCATTTGGTTCTGGAAAAGGTAGGGCCACAGTGTTGTAATCTGTAGTGTTTGTCATTCCTGTAGTCACACAGATTTGAAGTTCAAAAGCAGCTTAATCTTAAAACCACCTGACAGTCTCCCCGCAGCATGACCATGAAAATGTGATTAAAACTAAAAAGTAGCTTCTCAGGGCATCTCTGTGGAGCCCTATTAGTGGGGGAATAAAATCGCTGAGGAAATTTTCTGGATAAACATGTTAAAACAACTCATCTGTTGTGGTTGCTAGACTTCTTACTCAGCCTTATTTTAAGAGCTTTGTTGGGCAATTTGTGCTCTTCATTCTTGTTTGAAACACATCCAGGATTAAACTTCCATCACTTGTACATCGGGAGAGATCAAACCTCTTCAGTTCTGTGACAGTGTTTTTCTTCTTCCCCAATAGAGGCATTTTAGCATTGTGTTAGGGACTTAGTGGTACAGGTTGAGCTGACACTTAAATCATAAACTTTTATTTTCCTCTCTACTTAGATCTTAAACTGAACAAAATCACCAACTCCTGGTAGTGTTGTCTCCCATTCTTATCTCTGCAGAAATCTGAGATAAATTTCAAAAGAAACAAACAAAATCTACTTGAGAGGGACCTGAGGGAGATACAGAATTGCAGCAACATTTTCTGTAATCCACTTTGGCACGCTTTTATACTGCCTTGTGTAAGCAGCTAAAATGACTTCACTTTTCAACTGCAGGTGTCAGTGCAAACTGAAGCCCAGAATCATGGGGATGATTGGGAATGTGATTTGGACATCAATTGCATCGTAGCTGGTGGGAGTCATGTGCCCAGTTAACATGAGCCACCTTCATGCATCTGGAAAAAAAGAAACAGACCTCTTCTTTACAGTTGAACCTATATCCTTGCTTTTGTGGTAGTGGTTCTGGTTTGGATATGTTAATTTTGAAATCAGAGGTGGAATTTGCTGGTTGCTACACATGGTCAGTGAGGCGTTAGCTGCTGTTTTGGATTTTGTTTTCCAAAGGAAAGCAGGAGCTGGCATACAGCATTTGACTCCACTTCTGTTGAAACCATAGAAGAAGATAGAGACCACCATGAAGGACAGGTCACAAAAAGCCCACAAGCAACAACACACCACAGAGCCCATGGGAGGCATTAGTTGCATGGAGGAAAGGTCAATTGAGGCTTATAAAGGCAAAGTCCCTTTTCAGTTCTGCTGGCTTGTCTGTTTCTGCTTTCATAGATTTCAGACAGCTTACTTTATAATTACATCAAAATAAAAAGAAAACCAGGAGTCTGCACAGGGCTTCACGTATGCAGGAGGTGTGGACCTGGAGGAGTCATGAAGCCAGTGTGTTTCCTCCCTCAGAACAACTTTCAACACGAAGGCTCCCTGGGAGTCCTTGAGCTGCCAGCGTGACCTCTGCTTTCCCTGTAGGGACATGTACCCCAAGCCTGGGGGCTGGATCAGAGAGTTGGGCTCCTTCTGCTGTGTGCAGAGTGGCTGATGTTCCCAGGCTCTGCTGTAGCAGTATGACATGAAGCAGAGCAGCCCCAACCTACCTTTGATCCTGAGCTGAGGTTGGGTCAGAAGTGCAGTACCTGAGAGTGTCTTGTAGCACCTGGGACTACCTATATGCCCCACCACACCCCACCATCTCACTGAATGTGCACCCTATCTCTGCAAGCTCTGGATTTCCATGGAAAGGCGATGGAGCCCATGAGCCAAAGGGGACCTGTGCTATACCTCACCCCCTTCCCATTACAGTCACCTGGGACACCAGAGTGTGGGAGTTAAGATACAGCCTCAGCCCCTTATTCCCTTCAGAATCAGGAAATTAAAAAAAATTTCTTACAGTCACGATTCTTACAGTCAGAACCCCATCAGGCAAAACTGAACAGCTCTATGATTCATATTCTTCCGTAGGATGTTGCTACTCTCCATTTGTACAACAGCTCAGATGGCTACTGGTTAGAAGAGTCATGGGAGTGAAAAAGTGGCATGATTAAACCTTTCCTCTTTTTCAGTCCACAGCAAGTTTTTGAATCCTGATGAGATTATAATTAACGCAGCTCTTTAAATAGCTATTTGAGAGAAGAAATTCAGGTTGCGTGTAGCAGACACAACTTTCATAAGTGTATGGAAAACAAATTTCCTCTTTAGAAGGAGGTTAAATTTCATTCTTAATTACAAATGCCTTTCTTTTATATAGTAATTTTTTAACTACAATTCCCTGAAGAATGAATATTCCTTAAGGCTGGATAACAAGGCTATGCCTAATTTATGCCATTTAGATGCAAATTATTATTCTGGTGTGTAAATACCTAAAATCAAGCAGAAGGCAAGCAGACAAAGAGGGCACAAAAAGCAATATACAAAAAAAAAAAAACCCGCAACTTTTTTTTTTTTTAAATTAGAGTAAAAGTTTACAGAGTTCTGCTCCTCCAAACCCTTTCTCATGCTAGTCCATTGATTTCACTAGAATTCTCTCCTAAAAGCCCATCTTGCTGGGGTCATTCCCATGAGAAGATAGTGTTTTGAATTACTGTAGCTTTTCTATTCTTAAGCAACAAAAATCTAAGATGATATGTGCAGCTGACTTAAGATTTTTGGAAAGCAGAACTGCAATAAATCAGTGAGATAGTACATAGGAGACCAGAAGATTAAACAAACCAGGAAAATGTGTGTTGGCAGCGTGAAGGCTGCTTCAGAACACTATTTAAGAAGCATGGGGTAAACGTATACCACCTACCAGAGAAGATTTTTAAAAGACTTATAGGAAAACAAAATGTTGTATGGTCAAACATCAAGGCAGTGGCAACTACTAAATGACACCAAAGGCATCTTTTAAAAAGTGGAGCCTTATCTGAACAAGGAAAATAGAAAAGATTATAAACTGTGGCAAGTTGAGTGTCACACTGTAACAAAGTAGGCCAGCAAGGATCTAGAGAGGTAACCTAGTAAAGGTGTGAAAGCTGCTATGAAAACCCTTTTCAAAAATGTCAAAGGAGGAAGCTGCCCAGAAAGTCAACTGGGCCAGTATGCGATGAGGTTGTAGAAATGGCACCCTGTGAAGACAAGACATTGCAGCAGAGCTAAACATGTTTCTATTAGTGCTGGTTACAGGAGAGGTCAGTGAGGCTCCCTGTGAGTCATTCTTCACAGGAGATGAGTGTGACAAACTCTAACTGGAATAAACCAGTGAACTAAACCTAACCAGTTCCCAGGACCCGAACAAATTCATGCAGGCACTTCAGGTGTATTCTGGTGTAAAAGTATGGAACTGCAACAGTCCTCTTTGAGTTACTACTTAAACCACTTAATGACAAAACAATGGAAGGCTGCAAATGGGATACCAGTCTTTAAAAAGGAATTGGGGAATACTCTGAAAAACTACAGACTAAGAAGTCTGATATCCAAACCAAGGGCATTGGTAGAAGCTATTGTAAAGATAGTGGGAGATCCAAGGAGTAACTTTCCCACTCATAAGGAGGCTCTTTCCATGGATATTTGTCTTCAAAATTACCTGGATTTTGACTTATGACTATGCCATTTAAGACATCAAGGATATGGTAAGAAGAGGTGAATAATGAGACAAGTGATGGTAATGCATATAATAAATTAGAATATTTCCTCAGAATAGTCTGATTTTTAATTAGCTGAGAAGATTTGCAGAGTTGACTGGTTAATAAAATGGCAAATGAAATTCAAGGTCAATAACTATAAGGCAATGTATACAAGAAAAAAAACCAAACACCTCTAAGTATAAACATACACAGTAAGGGATTTAACTCCCCAGTAGCACTCAGGAAAGAGACATGAGGGTTAATGAGGATAGTTTTCTGAAGGCATCAGTTCAATGGTTCTCAAAAGCAGATTGAATGAGACAAACTTTTAGGAAAAGAACTCAAAACAAACAAGAGCATAGGATTATGCTTCAGTGCAAAACTGTGATGTATCCGCACTTGAGTGCTGTGGATGAGGCCCCAGGACTGGAAGTCCTGGTCTGCAAAACCCGAGAGGGGATAATGCCAAACCAGGAAGAGGGGGCCTGCCTGCCCGTAGGGGATGACTTGCACATGCAGTTTTACATTTACTTCTCTGGACTCTTGTATCAAATACTGCATATGTGGCTGATTTCTAAGATTGTTAAAATTGGTTGAGCTGATATGTCTGAGGCTCTGTCCCAGGAGAAATACTGTATGCAAAATCCTGTGGCCAGTTTAATCGTAGGTGCTGTTTTAGGAGGGAATACAAAGACAGTCTGCTCTTCTAAATCAACAGCCCAGTTACATATTCAAACCATGGTCAAGCCTTTTACATGCAACTGATCCCGAGACCTGAGGAAGTGTTTTTTTGGGGGAAACTTTCTCTTTTCAGTATATTATATTTTGACCTTATCACAGGATGAGACTTTTTTTGATGTTTCTCTTGTCTTGCGGAGCAAGAGAGGGAGGACAAAGCAATCTTTCTGGTGTGTACTCATTTCCTCCTCCCGTCAGAGTTACAGTCCTGAGCTGTCTGACCTCTGTCAAGAGGGATGAGCTGGGCTACCAAATCCAAGTTAGCAGTGACATTCAAGTGTTTCTCTCACAGACATCCTGCAGCAAAATGTATATTCATTTTATTCTGCTGCTCAGTGCGTACATTTTTCTATATTTCTCTTTATATAAATGTAATGGGCTTTGCAGGGAACATTTCTCTGGTTGCTATTGCACAGCATACAGACAAATTACAGTGTCTGTGCTGTATATCCAGTATAAGGCCAGAGGTTTTTTATTTTCTTTTAGCTAGATTATTTTCCTTGATCTAGAGGGTTGAGTGAGTGTGCTTGATTTTAATATTAGTATTAGTGGTAACATCTTGCAAAGGAATAATAAATAGAGAAATACTATATTGCTAATAGTCCAAATAGATTAGCTAGGTGGATGTAATATAAAATTGCTGCAACAAGGTAAATCTGTGTGGTATCTTATGCTGTGCTGTTTTACCATTTGTGGTCTGTTGTCTGATGCTGTGATTTGTATAGAAATAGAATGCTGAGCTATGTGATGCTGGACAAATATCTACATTTTAAAAATGAAAAGCAAGAACTCTCTTAAAGTAAAGATACAGCCTATTTTCTCTGCCAATAGTGAAACAGGCAGTTTCATCAGTTAGTTTGTCCTTTGTCAGTACTTTAAAATTGTTGGTCATATTCGTTACAGCAGGTTCTAATTTTGCTAGCCAGGGACTTTTGTTGAGCCCTTCATCTTCAAAAGCGCCCTTGGGCTGAGCTTTCAGCTAATCTCTGTTGAAACCCAGCTTCGATTACATTTTGAGAGATTAGGAGCTGTTTGTGATGTCTTTGGGAATGACAACACCAGGCTGTAGCAAGGGTGCAAGTGTTCTATTCTTGAGTTTGTTTTGTGGGCCTCGAATTTGTATAAAAACTGAAGGGACACAGACCTTTGCTATCCCACCAAAGTGAGCAGACCTGCTCACAGCAGTAAGGACCACGCAGCCTGACTTAGCAGCTTTGCACAAATAAGATGAGACAGTTTCATCCATTATTTATCAATATCACCTTGCTGCTAAATTATAAGCAAGAACGCATTCTTTCTCCATAAAAATGATAATAAATTCCTCTTGCACTCATTTAAGCACCAATCAGATACCGTTACGTTCCACAGTGACACTTGGCATATCATGGTGATTATTTTACTACAGTGTGTTTTCTACACTCTGAGCAATCAGGTTGCCCTGTACTTATCACTGGCTTAGCATTTTGCTATGCTGAATGAACAGGATGTCACTGAGAAACTTGGGAACACTTAGAGTGTTTTAAAAGACTTTAGATGGAGGAGCTTAAACTTACCTTTGTATCTTTTGGTATCTGCTGGTTCTCGTTTTTTACCCTGGAGCCAACATTCATACTTTATTTACAGATCTCAACAGGCTTTGCCCTGTCAAATATTTTGAATTCCATAATGAGGTGTGTAATGTCTCTTATATAAGCTCTAGTTCTTACTCTCCTACGATGCCTTGCTGTTTTGTGCTTAAATGGATTTGCCTGTGTTCACTTTACCAATTTTCATTTTTACTGAGGAATTACAAAAATAACATCTGGCTTCCCTTCTCCCACCATGTCCTACCTCTGCCCCTCTTCAAAGGCAAAACAAAAAAATCCAAAGCAATCACCTTGCTTCAGATCATCAGTTTGGTTGTTTGGAACTAATATAAGAGATTCATTTTCTGATAGCAAATAATGTAATGGAGACTGAAACTGTGCATCCGAAAATGAGCTGTGAGCAGATCACATCCCAAAAATTGTCAGTCAAGCAATCTATAATAATAACTCTCTCAATTGAGAAGAGTTTGAGGCCAGAAAGGACCTTTTTGAACAGCAGGTCTGAACTGCTATAAGGTTGTGCCAGAGGCCACAGGAGTTTGCGTGGTATCAGGAAGCCTGTAACCCCCTCGCTGACACAGAGCCTTTCCCAAAGTCTTCCAGTATTAACATAAAGGCTTTGGGTGAGGGTGCAGGCAGCTGGCAGGTGCGAGGTGCAATAGCCCTAGCTGTATCCACACCGGCGTGGGCACGGGCAGGGGCTGCCTGCTGGTGGTGTGTGCGCGGACCAGGGGAACGGGCACGTGTGGGGTTCACGGCTCGTGTTTGGGCCATCTGTGTGGCACATGCATGCTGCAGCTGGCAGATCAGATCCACTGTGTGTGCCTGATATGCTTGTCAACCCACAAATATGGCATTTCATCTTTCCCAAAGTAGTAGTTCAGATTTCCCTTCTAGCCTCGTCAACATGAGATAGTACTGAAATACGTAATATTGGAAAATGTTAAAATCACAGAAAATGTGCAAACCTCTAAGGTATTTCTGAGGAAAGAGTCACAGTTCCAAGATGCAAGTATGCTGAGTTGAAGGTGGGTGAATGTCTTCAGCAGGAAATGGTTGCACTCACTTGTCCTGATGGAAATCTTCGTTAATACTGTGGTGGACTAGATGTACAATCTGAGCAATTCCTGTTCATGGACTGGCTCTCCATTTCCTGTTTTATGAGTTTCCTCCCAGGTAAAGCTGCTCTGGTTGGTTCCTTAGCATCTTGACAGAAAAACAATTGAGAGGATCTTAATCTGAAACTCAAATACCATGTAAATTAGCAGGCAAGGGTTTTGTACTGCAGAGTTCAGAATGTACTTGGCAGAAGAAATGCAAATAAACCTTTTGTCAATGAGAGAACCTTAAAGCAGCAGATACAGACACTTCAGCCCTTTTTCTGAATATGGTCCTAACGTAGTTTGCAGCAGATGCCATCTATGAATGACGCTTTGTTGATCTCATGTTTTAGTTAAAAATATTAGAACAGAACTTCTCTTTCATAGCAAATATGTGGACACTTTGGTGACATACTTTTGAGACAGAAACAAATGAAAAGTATTCTACTGTATGATATAAAGAGGCAAATGAAGGGAAAGGTCACTCCTCTGGAAGCTGATGATAGTTAAACGCGCTCTTCAGGAGCCCCACCCTGAGTGTGGAACATACTGGTAGCAATATACTGTGGGAGCGTCCTGTTTTATTGGCAGGCAAAAAACCATAACTTCTGCATGCAATCATCAGTAGAATCTGTGTGAAGTCATCTCCTTCCAGCACAATGGGATACAACAGTGCACTGAAACGGTGATGGGGATTCTAATCCAGGGATTACAGATGTGCACGTCGGAGCCGCCTCACCTGGTGCCTCGGCTCTCACTGCTTGGAGGAAACAACTGAGCCTCAGTGTCAATTTGTGCCGCATTTGGGGGAACTGCTTCCATTTCTAGGTTGAGTTTCTAAGTGTTTTAAATTAAAATAAATTCTTCAGTGTTTCAGGCCATTGGAAGAAGGCAGCTTTGATGCAGTTGCATTAAAGTCTGAACTAACAGTGCCGTAAACCCTTTTCAACCACTTACACTGGGAAGTGTGGGTATAAAATGCTAGTAAACAGAAATTGCAGTGCGTCACATTCATTTTGTACATGCACATAGCTACACTAGTTTCAAGGCAGGAGACAACTAAGACATTAATTTATTTGCTAGAAAAACCGCCTGCATGAGGTTTGAAATCATGGTCTCACTGGCCACATATGTTCTGCTTTATCAGATTGCTCCCAGGACTGACCCAGGAAGGCAACCGGAGCTGGAGTTCACATGCACATTACAGGCTCTTACTTCCCAAATGCCCTGGGTACGTCCACACAAAGTAGCACTGAGTGTCCTTGGGATCTCCTATCCTACAGCGCTTCCAGCATTATCAGCAAGATCCTTAGGGGTCAAAAATTCTTTCTATGTGACCTACCATATAGCTCTACCTAAGTGTCCCTACTTGCCTCTATTCATGATTGCCAGTAACAAAAGCAAAAGCAAGGAAAGAGCCTTTCTTTCACTTGCCTGCACCTCTGCAGTCCCAGCTGGTCCCAGTGCTTCCCCAGGGGTTCCCTGAGTTTGAAGCTGCTGCAAGCAAAGCCCCACCGGCTGTGTCCTCTCTGGGATCCCTAGGTCCAGGACACGCAACTGCTCATACCTCCCCTCTTGCTGTGCTCAGACTCAGTCTCTCCATGGACCTTAGTCACAGCAGAGGTCTCCAGCACTCACACTTAGTAGCACAGACCCTCCGGGAGATGGGGAAGTGTGTGCTGCAACTGGATTTTTACAGATTACTCATGGAACTGAGTCATGAGAGAGAATATGTATTGCCAAGTGACAAGCGTTTTGGGCAGGACTCAGCCTGGGACACTGAAATTAGTCATCTATTGTATGTGTAGATGAGATTTCTAAGCTCCCATTGTAGATGATGAAGATGCAGATCACAAGTCTCAGGGGAGGCATACGCAGCAGAGACAGTGAGGTCCAGAGACTGGGTCCACCCATGGTGAGGAAGACACACTGAGAGGCTCCATTCAGTTGCCCTCTTACTAATACTGATAACCTTTGAGATGCCCAAGGCTACCTTAGGCATCTGGATGGGGCTTGCTGGTGGGACACAGGACCTACAGGAGTCCTTAGCTCTTCTGGTGCAGCAGCTGGAGGCCAGCCAGAAACTCCAAGGCATCTTAATGGCACTGGACATCGATGCTTTGGCAGTTGAATTAAGGCTCGAGTCTCTAATGAGACTGCAATAGGAACTGAGATGCCCAGCTCATGAGTAAAGATTCGCAATCAAGTGCTTAAATTTAGATACCTCAATCTCAAAATGAATCCCACCTTTGTTTCTGGCAAGAGCCAAAAGCCATTTTTGCACTCTGAATAAATTAGATCCATAACACACATAAAGCATAGACAAAATACAGTTCCTTACAGCCGCCACGCAAACCAGCATCACCTTGGCCTCTCTCCCCTCTGCCCTCAGGACTGCCCAAGGCATGGGAATGCAGCCCTCTTCCTTCCCAGCCTCCTTGGAAACTTCTGCAACCCCAGCCTGAAGTAAAGACTGTATGAAAGACAGGCAGCCTGAAGAGAAATCTCTGTAGCTATGGTCCTTCAAAGGCTTTTGGAATTAGCTGTGCCCCCACAGAGCAGCGTTTGGGCCTGAACAGCATCAAATCGTCAAGAAAAGGTGCCCCGCACTGCTGTCCTTCAAAGCAACACAGGTAAAGACTCAAGTGTTGGCAATGATCAGCACTGTGCACAAAACCTCCTAGTGAGGATCTACCATGAGGTTTGCTTACAAGGCAGGACCTTTTGCTCCCCTTGTGCTGTGGCTTTTTGAAGGCCATGTGGTCACTGTCAGCCATGGCCTTTGATGTAGTCAGTGGTTGTACCAGTGAACACACACCATCACCTTCAATGCCCGGGGACAAGACCATGTGAGCGCAGCACAAGCACTGATGAGAATGTGCCTGTAGTCCTGTAGTGCTTCACCAACTTCAAAATATTCTGTCCCCTGAGAAGTTACTGCCAATACTCTTGGCAGCATGTGATGCAGAGAAGAGTGTGACATGAGATTTTTATCCTGAAAAAAGTTGTATGGTACTTCTTTGACTTCAAAATAGCTATTGGATATCTGCATATAAAAAAATAACTCAGAAAAAAATAACAGTGTATTTCACATTCCTTGTAGAATAAAATTTATTAGTGCGGAAGATAAGCTCAGTTAGTGAACTGTCAAGCTGTGCATAATCTCACCACTGTAACCAACGTAATTTTATGTTTGTCATAATAGTTTTATAATTCCATTGTCTGATCCTCTCACAGAATAATCTGTATCTGTTATTGTATATATTGTATATATTCATTCTTATTATCACAATAGTCATTCAGATCCATATCTGATATACAACATAAAGTGACACCAACTAGATTGGTTTGGGAAAAAACCCACCTTCTTAGCAATACACCAGCTCAATGTACCCCTCCCTACTCCTACTTACCCATTACCTTCCCAGCAAACAACTGATTGCCTCGTCAGTCCAGAATGTGCTGAGATGCAATGGAGGCAATTAACACTGTTGAGAAATGTTCAGGTATTACCTCCTGGATCTAAGGAGTGTTGTGTTTTAGAGATGCAAGCTACTATCAGAGAGAAATGCTCAGGAATGCTTTTGTTTGGACCTTCACTAACAGAAATGGTAGAAGTTGTTCAGAAAATGGAACAGAATAGCTAAAATTGAGACTACAAGAAAGAACTGAAGGTGGCACTGTAGGAACGGACATTCCCCTTTTGAGAAAACAGAGATGGTAAATGCCTGCTTGCTCTTTCTCATTGAAAGAATAAAGAAAAAGAATATTGTCAGACATGAGTCATATTTTCCCATACCTTTTTCAGATTTTTTGCTAGCGAAGCCTTCAGAGCGGAAGGCCTTTGAGGAGAACACTAGGGCACTCAATGTCCTTTCCACAGGACAGACGCACATCTGCACACCCCGCAGCGTGCAGGTTGCTGGCACTGCAGGCAGGGCCGTCAGCTGAACCTGGGAAACTGCAAGTAGTTCGACGCCAGACTGAGGAACCATCAGCTTTTCTTTCCCAGATGAGTCAGGCAAGATATTTACTTTCCACAGATCTATCCCTAATGCTCACTGAAAGGGCACAAAGAGAGGCTTATCAGTAGCGTGTCTAAACCAACTGGTCCTTACACAAAGCGCTGAGAGTTATGACTCACTCCTGCAACTCTTAATTCCAGTCAGTCCTTCAGACAATCTTTGCCTAAACCAATCCCCCATCCCTTTCTTTGCCCCTTTGCTCCCACTCTGCTGTAGGTGGTGGCCGTGCTGGGATGCAGGCAGGAGGGCTTTCCAAAAGCAGCCCCTTCTTCCTGTGGGTTGCAGCTGTTTTGCAGAGAAGTTTATAGTTTTAGAAACTATGGCCTAGAGCTCCAGAATCGTCCAGCACCCAGTCTGGGGATACACAGTGAGGACAAAATCCTGAATGGCTGCACAATTTGACCTCAGAGTAAAAACCTAGATTACAGGCCAGATGCACACACCTGAGAAGAAAACTTGTAGTTTATAACCAGCATCTGCATCGACCATAGTGTGTTTCATAGTGCTGGAAAGCTTTTTAAGACAGAGCTCTGCCTTCCCACTCAGAAGAAGTCAAGAACCAGACTCCTGTGTTAGGAAGTGGCAGTGTGGCCTGGTCCGGCAGTAGGCTCCAGCAGCGAGAGCACAGAGGTGAGTTTTACATTTCATTTGGATTTAGTACAGTTAAAGGACATTTTTACTTTGTTTTGAACTTGTTGTGGCTTTTCTAAAGGTTCAGCTTTTTCTAGTCACAATTTTGCTCCTACTGATCAACCAAATAACGTGGGGTTTTGGTTTTTTTTTTGGTTTTTTTTTGTTTTTTTTTTGTTTTTTTTTTTCACAAGAAAGACAAACCATTTTTCACAGCAGGCAGACGCAGACATGGAGGGCTTTGAAAATCTGGAAAGGGACCTTGAAGTGGCCTCTGCAGCAGGAGCGAGGTGCAAAGTAGTGCACCAGTGCATGGTGTGTCAAGATGAGATGGACCTTCAGGCAACAGCAGCTCCAAAACTGGTTAGCTGGTGGGGAACCAAAAAGTGTAGCAAACGTATGTGAGTGCACACATGCATATAACACAGTGGAAGTTCATGCAAAACAAGAACAGTGTATGTTATTTGTCATCAAGATACTACTGAAGAGATGAGAATTTTTAGATGTATATGCTGGAAACCAAAAAATAAAGCCATTGTGTGGAGGATGCACAATTCTCCTGCGTGCGTTCAGCCCAGGACACCCAATGCCTGTCTTTGTGAACCTGGGGACAGCCAGTGACATCCCCACCAAGGACTCTTGCAAAGGTTTCACAAATGTGTGAGAGCTGTGAAAGGCATTTAAGCACCAGTAAAAACAAATACCTAGGGAAACTTGTTACTTGTTGTAGCAAGTTGCTACAACTTGTAGCTTACTGCGTGTGGTAACAGGTTTGCAGAAGGTCTGCAGTTGCCTCCTGTGAGGTTGGTACCAGGTTTGTACCATGGAGGTTAAGTTCGGTTGCATTTTGCAAGTGCTAAATTTCACTCTTAAGGAAAAATGCCAAGGAAGGATTTTGGTAGGATTGAAAAAGCTGTGGGGTCAGCCCAGTGTCCCCAAAGTAAGAGCCATTCCTGCCTTTGTGCTTGTAACCTCTGCTGCCAAGCACGGTGCTGTGTTCAGACCCACCCAGGGTGTCGTTGGGCAGATGCTTTGTTCCAGGACCCAGAGCACGTGAGCGTGCCCTGCCTCTGAGCCTGGGGGGTAAAGCTGGTGTGCATCGTGATGGCGGCTCGGGTAAAAAGGGCTTGGTGTTGTCCCCAAAGGGCAACCTGCAAGGCACTAGTCAAGATTTCGAAGGTATCGCTGATTTAACAGGCTGATGCCTCCAGCTGAGGGGTCTGTTGTGAAGGAAGGGTAATATTCTGGGTGTTTCCTTCATGTCGGCATCGCTGTTCTCAGAAGGTCTTTCTCTGTAGGAGGGAAAGTCAAGCTCCTTCTGTCACTTCGGTAGGAGAAACAGGAGCTTTCTCCTTCCAAGGCCCAAGGTGTGATGCTGTGTACTCCAGGAAGATCCCCTTGTCCAATAAAACATCCACCTGAGGTCCTGCAGCCTGACACAGATTTTAGGGTCCTCAGCTTCGCCTCTGCTTCTGGCACCCTAGCACCCTAGGTCTGAGCATGCCTGGTCAAACAGGAAAGATGAGCAAAATAAGGACATGCTGTATTTATCTAGACATGCCAAGGAAGACTGTGTAGGTGGGAATCTTGTATCAGCCTGGATATTGTCCCCTGGGAGATGAGAATTCTTTTTATCAGTAATTCTCAGTTATGGCTGTGGTGAGCGCACATGGATACCAAAATCCTCATCAGTAAGCCACACATGAAACCATCCTTATTGTCCAGGTATATATTAACTGCCTAGATTATAGCTTCTGTGAAGTGCTTTATTTGCGTGGGAAATGTGAAGACTACTGCGAGGAGGTATTCATTATGGCTTATAGCCCATCTTGCTTCATGTAAGAAACAGGAGATTTGCATTCAACAATTTGAATTATGAAAAAACAGAAATCCTTTCTACCGCTCTCTCTTGCTTTCTCTGACACCCTCCTGTTTAACAACTCCCATCATGCTGAATAGGAGGCAATTCATATGTCAGTGGTAGGATAATGGCTGGCTGCAAGGTAGCAGATAACATAATCTGCCTCTTGAAGTTCTACAGAAACTGTCCTTTCTATTTATTTTACTTGACCTGGAAAGAGCAAAGTGCTGTTAAGCCAGCAGGTTTGATTGATTGCAGATATATATCTACACCCAGGGGTCTTGCCTATCAGTAAGTTACTTTCAAGTAAGGATGGGTTTGATTTGCAAGCTTTGTCCTTAATCTAAAGCAATGTTTAACAGAAAGTTAGACCTCAAGTCATAAGCTGCTAACAATTATAAATAAAGGTAATCACTGTGCAGCAAAACAAGTTACTTGTTCAGATGATTTGTTAAAATAAATTAAAATATAATGTGGTGCTAAGGCTGCTCTTTAGATGCTTTTGAACATCCTCCATTGCTCTCTGTCAGCTGGTGACTTCATGCAGTAGCAATTGATTTTAAGAAGGAGAAAAACACAAATTATTCGTTTGGATGTTGCTCTCCCACACATTCGCAAGCAACGTCTGTCTTTAAGAGCTATAATGTGTCTGAGACTATGACAGCTCTGCTCTCTGAAGGGAGTATTTACCACTAATGTGGGGAGCTTGACAATTTATAGAAAATTTTGAAGTATGACAATTATGAAACAGCATGTAACAGCCTTTAAATCGCGTGTGTTTATTCTGATCATAGACTGAGCAGTGGGGTGTTTTGCTTTTCGATTTTGAGCCACCTAGTGGTAATGTAAATGAGGGAGGATTTCTGTGCCTAAGAGTGGTGAACATTTCTTGGCAGCTATGTACAATTGAATGGGATAAAGCTCAGCAAAGTGAATAAAATCTCTGCGCTATATAAGGATCCTGTGCCAGTATTTAACTTTTTGTGAAGAAGATGATTATTTGTGTGTGTAAAATTACTGACTTCAACGTTTTGTCTCTTTTGCTAAAGAACTGGTTCTTTCATTAGAAATGCAGTAGAAATGTCAATGTTGCCTAATAACAAGGAGTAAAATCATTGCCACAGATTGATCCTGTCAGTGGGCTGCTTCAGGTCTGTGCTGTTACCAGCCACTTTTCCCTCTGGGAGCCTTTCTGGGGACTGTCTGACTCACCAGGTGTTCAAATGGAGCTTGGCAGACGTGGCAGCAGGGTGCACCTAATGCCTGCCCCACCTCAGCCCACCACCCCTTTTCCACTGGTGATGCAAGCCTGTGCCAAGAATCAGGCAGCCTTGGGCTGCATCACTCTGTGGCCCTCAGGCAGAGATGGTTTGAGAAGATTCCCTCAAATACTCTTGTGTTGGCATCAGGAGTGTGAATGGAAACCCTTGGCTCGGACCCTGGGCTTTGCCATGTGTTGTCAGCGCTTGCTGCTAGCTTTCATTCCCCAGAGCATTTTTATCCAGTGTATTCTAATGTCAAAATCTGATCTTAAATATAGGATTTTCCAAAATGGAGCAATTTATCCAAATATTACACCATAGAACTGCACTGGAATTAGCAGGAAGCATTATATACCCATATATCCGTGACAGAGCTGCATTTTCCAGGCCTGTTGTCTGGATGGTAATCAATCACATGTCCTTTTGCACTCAAAGAACCAAAGTTAATTACAGACCTGCTCAGTGGTCTATGAGACACACTCAGCACCTCAGATATACTGTAGCTAATTTTAGGGTTTTCTAAATGGGAACTGTAGATCAAAGTATCGTTCATTTTGTCTGTGTTCTCATATAATGGTCTCAAGAGCATTCAGATCACTAAATCCTTATTGCTAATCTTGCAGGTTAGAAACCACAGTCACCTTTCTTTTCTGTGCTGAATTCTTGAAGCCTTTCTAGTCATTGACCATTCCCTGATGCCATGTTGCATATATTTTCTTTTATCTCTCAGTTCCCTAAATATTTACTTCTAAATGCTCAGACTATATAGTGTTCCAAAAAAACCCTAACTGGATTACTGAAATATGTTTTCAGAGCAATTTTAAAAAATAAAGAAAGTCGTTCATCCTCTGTTTTTAACATACAGTCTAGAAAAGCAGAGCTCTTCTTTAGGGAGGAGGAAAAACTTTGAATATTATGTCTTTACTGCTTCCTGAAGGTTAAAATGTTCAAATAATCTCCAGAGTGTTAGCAATAGGAATATGCCTTGCCCTCAGTTATAGGCTTCCCTACCCATTTAGCATTTGTAATTTCTGTGTGATACCTCAAGCTTCTGGTATGTCATGTTTCTATTTCATTTTCTCCTAAAGTGGGTATGGAAAACACCGGGCCTATTAAGCTAAAAAGATAATTACAGGCAGAGTATGGAGACAGGCACTCATTAATTCTTGTTAATTCTGAAAAACATGTAGAAAGGATTATAAGAATTGCTTGTAAAGTAGGAGAGGAAGGAAATGTCAGCTGGGACAGGGAAACCACAGGAACAGCCCAGATGGGAAGAGAAATTCAGCCAGATGTTTGTTATCATGTGGAGTGCACTGAAGCCAAACACCAGGCTGGGGACAAGCCTGGCCAAGGAAAGGGATTTTCTCTCTTCTGCTGAAGGGCTGGATCCAGAAAAAGATGCGTCATTTCCAGATTGCCACCCGTGTGGTCTGAAATGAAGCTTGGCGCTTACTGTGACGCCTGTTTTCAAGGCTGGAGTGGGACAGCTCGGCTCCAGCTGCCCGCACACCCAGCAGGCAGTGATGGAGGGAGACAGGTCTGGGGGTGCCACCCTCTGCAGCGTGGCGTGCCCTCCTTGGACACTGCTCTGAACACTGGAGGGAGGGAAGCCGGGCAGCCACTGCGGCCCCCAGCTGAGCAGCCCTGTGCCTGGGGGCTGCGGGTCTGCAGTGTGCTCCCCCATCCAGGAGTGTTTCTCCTGACCTCCGCCACTCCTAGGGGCTTTCCGAATTTGCAGGGAGGATGAAGGAGAGAGGAAGAGGTGGACTTTTGTTTTTCTTTTCTTTAAAAGCTGACTTTATCTCTTGACAGGGTTTGTTTTCTCAGAGGAGACAGAAATTCCTCAACATGTCCCAGGGGCAGGCAGTGGGATGGAGAGAGGCAGAGCAATGGCAGCGGCCACTCCACTGCCACCTGGCACAACTTTGGGGTAAACTCTACCTTTTTCTGACTAGGTAACATGGGAACATCTGTGTAGAGATGCATGCAGTAAACTTGGGCAGGCAGTTATTGATGCAGGGGAGGAAGATGGATGTAGGAGTTTGCCACCTGTCCCCTCTGCACACCAGGGAGGTGCATGCAGGAGACCCTCAGCAAGGACTTTCTGTTTTAGGGTGTTTCACCAGAGAAGGACTGGTGGTGGTTTTAGGTAAGTCCTGCCTGATGGAGATGTACTGAAACCACTGGAGCTTTGCACCCTTCCTCCAGCCACCTCCTCCCTGGTGTCCTGGTGTCCCTTGCTGCTCTGCACCAGAGCCAGCAGTGTGGGCTGGTGCACAGACTGGCACGGGTGCTGGGTGAGCCCTGGTGTGACAGAGGGGTGAGGAGTTCCATGCAGGACCCACAGTGCCACCGCCACCAGGTCCTGAGAAAACTGTCTGGGCTGCTCTCCCTGCCTCTCATGGCCATGGGAGAGTTTTGTGTGGCATCTCACTGCAGGCCATGCCTTTGGCTCACATTTAGGCACCATAATGAACAGGCAAAGCTAGAAAGGAGCAATAGCTGGAATATCAGAGTAGGAAGTGCCAGATTGGGGCTGCGTGCTCAGGAAAACTATGTGATGGATAGAAGCTGTGCAGCAAAGGATGGACTGTTTGAGGCAAAACCATTCAGCTGCCATATCTTCCAATCCACACAGATCTGGATGTAGTTTAGCTATGCTAGTCCACAACAAGGTCCGACCTGAGGCAGAGTTGTTATTGCTGTGCCAGCCTGGTGTAGGTGAACAGTTCCTGGACTCAATGCTGGTAGCTGCTAGGGCACCGCTCCCAGCTTTGTCAGCTTTGTCATTTCAGGTGTCCTTCAGCCCCAAAGGCATTTGCAGGGCACAGGGAGGTAATTTCCAACTTGGGGGCTCATAAAATTTGTCATCCAGGTTGTATGCTCAACCTTTTAGATGCAGCACAACTGCTGGACTGTAGCCATCAGGTAATTTCTATTTGGTCATGGGGAGAGCTGCACAGACCCTCCAGATGTGACTAGACAAGGAATAAAGTTTATATTCCCATCAAAGACTTACACAGACTCATAGCTATGCATGTATGTATTTATTAATCCAAAAATCACAGCGACACTTCAGGTGACAGTGTATCACTGGGAACTCATGTTCAGTTGGTTATACACCATGTCCCCCACAGGACAATTATTTTCCAGGGGATATTAATGCATAATACAAGCCATCTTTTTTTTATGTCTAGATGTATAATTTTGCTTTGGTCATATTCTGTATATCTGTTGCCTGACACCACCTGCTTTATAAACTGACTCACCTTGCTCACTCCACGTTACTGACCTGTCCCGGTTCTTTACTGCTCACTGACTTCTCTCAGCTGCAGAATAAACTTTACCTTTTATTCCCAGTCACTGATGATACTGTACAGCAGCTTCTCGAGCAGAGTGAAGGAGCAGTCATGGCAGCCTGTCAGATCCCTGTTTATTAACTGCAGCAGCCAAAAGCCCATGTAACTATAGAGAGGCTGCCTGGCCTTCCCAGCACCGTTTCGGTAGCAACACCCACTGTATCCCTTTTCTTCTCACACACTTTGCTTTCCCTGCAGAACATTGATAATGGTGCTTCAATTCACAGTCACATTCCTAGCAAAGTGAGTAAGCTTAAAAAAAAAAAGAAAGAAGCCCAATTGTTTAAAGAGGAATTGATTTCATAAAAGGAGTCCAGCTTTCCTGAACTGAATCTGAAGAACAAAGAGAAAGAAACAAAAAAATGTGCAAGCAGTTAAGAAATAGCATTCAGACTCCATTTGGTTGGGAAATGTTTTAATGTTGCTAGTCATGGTTAGACAATAGAGGCATGACCTGAACATCCTAGGAAAATACCAGCTGTTCTGAAAGAAAAAAATTACAAACATATGGTGAAACCAGTAACAGTGAGGCCTTTAACTCAGCAAATTTCAAATAAGTTAATTCCAGTGGTAAGGTAGTTTCTTCCTGGAACTTTTATTTATTTGTACACTATTTTCCTAAGAGACTTACATCCAGGCTTTTTCACTAAGGTTCATTGTCTCTGGGGAATGTTGTTGAAATTTAATGTTGCTCAGAGTGGTGTCCAAATGTACTGCTCACACTGTCTTGAATAGCATGGTTATGTCTCTTTTCAACCAAGCCCTCCCTCTGCTCTTCACTGCCTTGCTTTCCAGACTATGCCAGGATCTTCCTCCTACCTTAAACTTTTTTTTTACTGTTTCCTTCTCAATGATATGTGTACTTTCCTTAAATCATCCTTCTGCTTCATTATCCCAGCAGATATAGATGCCACATCTTTGGAAACACTCAAGGCCGGGTTGGATCTGAGCAACCTGATCAAGTTGGAGATGTCCCTGTTCCTTGCAGGGGGGTTGGACTGGATGACCTTTAAAGGTCCCTTCCAATCCAATCTGCACTATTAGAGATTATACTGTTCCCTCCCAGTTTGGAGGACTTTATATTGCTCTGCTTCTTGTGGTCTGTCCTAGCTGAAGTTGCTCTTAGCCAAGCTGCTCCGTTAACACGGGCAATTACCTTCTTCTGGGAAGAAAGCCTGCAAACCTACCCCACAAACCTCTGTACTACTGTCCCTGCCTGTAAATTGCATGTGGTCTGTATGAGAAACTGCATAGCTTTAAGAGTTTGACACACAGTTCTTTACATATCTGCCCAGCGTAGGAATGCATTTTTCCTCCTCTATGTAAAGACATGTTGACTGCCTTTTGATTTTCTGAAATCAATCATTGAGATACTGATTCCATCTATAACTACAACTTTCTTTGGCTTCTCACCTTTCAAAATTTCACAGTTAATCTTTATATTCCTTTATTGCCAAACACATTATTAAGTTACAGAAAAATGAGACAGAAATTGGAGGTCTGTGGGTAAGAAAGATGGAATAGATCCATATTTGTGTGTAATATAGGAAAAGAAGATGCCAGTATAAAAGAAAGAGCAGAAGTATCAGAGCAGAAGTTTCTCCATTGCAGTTTTTTTTTAATATTAAATAGTCCAAAACTGAGGCCAGGAGAGAAAATAGCATGAGGAGAAACATATCAGATAGCTGGGCAAGCAGATGGGAGAGGTAAAGGCATGAGAAGCAGTAGCATGAGGGCACGAGGAGCAGAAAACGGTGACTCTTCATCTTCATCTCTTTTGGCCTGCACAGCCCCTGAGATCTGCATGTGATGGAGAAGAGAGACGGCAGCCAGCCCCAGAAGCTGGGATGTGACGCTAACACTGGGCTGTTACGGGCCTCTGGGGTTTCCAAATGAAAACAAGTTTAGCAAGCATCTACCGTAAACCTCCCTTAATCTCAAACTATTTCTTTCAGCATATGGAGTGCATTAAAAGAGTATAAACCCATTCTCAACGGAGGTTTACTGTGTATTACACAAAAATTGAATTGTTGTAATAGCAACTGCAGCTGACTCCCACCTCTAAAGATGTGGCATAAATCTGAATTTTAGTGCCCCATATAGTAAACACTTAGTGGGTAACGTTGCACAGTCTGTGCAAACAATGCCATGGAGCAGAGCCTCTCTACTAAACAAGCACATTGCCATTAATCTACATTAGAAAGTAGAAAGGACACACAAAGTTATTGAAAATATCTATTAAAAAAAGAAGACCATTATTAGACATATAAAACTAAGTTGTTGTGAGATGTTGTCTCAGCTATAGCAGCATCATAAAATGATCCTAATAGCCTATACAGCCATTTGGCTTGATATAAAAATACACAATCCTTTGACATATACAGCAGTGGTGGACTGCAACAGTAATTACCTTAATCTGGCAATTGCTGTAAATAATTCTTCTTCTCAAGGATTTGAAGATGCTCTGAGTAGTTAGTCAACTTTGCTCTTACTGTATCATTTTTCTAGTTGTATAAGGCAATTATTTTGAATTTAAATGTGCCTAATGAATCGACTATATAGATGTATTTAATGGTATATAAATTATTAACTGTGCCTGGAAAGAGGAGAAATAGAAAAAAATTAAGACCCAAGATACAATTATAGTCATGTCTTATGTAATACCTAAGCATACATTTTCCTGATTTTCAAAATTTATGTCATTTTCCCATATGAAAATAAGCACCAGATACTCTGATTCTTCTTATGTTTAGCAATATGATTTTAACTCATGATTTCTGCTGGAAATATACATAAAATCAAGCATTCGGGCTTCTTTAAATTGACAAGTAAAGATAAATAGAGAAAAAGATTTTTCTTAAAAGTATGATGAATGAAAAGAGAAAATATCACTAAATGGTAAAAAAATGTTGACGCACATAACTAAAAGTTTAATGAATAGAATAATGAAGTAAAATAAAAGAAAAATGTCACAGGAAGGAAATGCTTTAATGCCAGGAAGAATCTTGCCATTCCACATCTGCAATGTTAGAAACGTTATGCTGTGTATATATGTGGTGATACTGCAGCCTATGAAAACAGTGACTCCTCTGTCATTTATAATCCATAGTATGTAAAATGAAGTCTTTCTCACTTCCCAAGTGAGAAATAATATTCAATATTTTGGTATTTCAATACCTGAAGTTGTGATCAATTGAAAAAAAATTGGAGGAACATTACGAGGGCTGAGCTCATGAGGAGGTACCTGAATGAATGAATGAATGCAGAGCTCTCACGAATGAATGAATGAGGATCTTCTGACTGTGCACCTGAGTCATGTGTAGGAAGATCCAGCCTACAAAGATAAAAGTGAACATTACAATTATTTACAATTATTACAATGATTTGAGACAATATTGGAAATAATAGAAGACATTATAACAAATAATCCATTCACTGCTCTGAGGATGACACCCTTCTGGAACTGTATGATACACCACTAACATAGTATGTTCTTGCATGCTAAAGCCTGTGAGAAGTTTCTGAGGATGCTTAATCTGAACTAGCTTCTAGGAGCTTAAGTAGGGCTGGGCAAATCTGAGAAGAATTAACCAGTGGAATTGTTTCTCGTCTAAAACTTACCACACATTAAAAATAAACCCTGATAATAAAATCCCCACTAAATGTGAGGGATGGGGAATAGGAAGTTGGCTGCAGTGTCCTTTAAAAGCTGTATGTGTACTCATCAACCAAGTGTGCCCAGGGTGGTTCCTGGGCGTAGAGGGCAGCTGCCATGAAAAGGCCCACGTCTCTGCTGAATTCCCCCGGGCTCTGGGGCAAGGTGTCACATCCGACCTGTCTGATGGGAAGGCACCCAGGCTGTGCCAACTCCCAAAATGTGTCTAGGGACAGTTGAGAGAGCAGGAGCTGGCACAGGCCAGCCTTGAACTGGAGGTAACTCTGAGAGCTCCAGTGCCTAGGAATGCTCCCTTGAACTGTTTAATTTATTAGTATTGACATCATGAGAGAGACAGTCCTAAAATAATATCTGAGTGTGTGTGTATGAGAATTGTAATGAAGTCTTGAAGTCTAATATTTTTATTGTCTTTCTAAGTATGTAAGTTTAAATCCTGCAGTCATTCCCTTGAACCACAGGCACCAAGAACCTGGTCCTACAGGTGGGAAGAGTGAATCTCCTGAGAGCAATTAAGCGAGCAGGCATTTGCGGTGAGTGAATAAGCAAGTGTCAGCAGGATTAATATCCTGGCACCTCTGCTCACCACGCCAGCACATTGGCATTGATTAAAGTCCACTCTTAACTGTACTAGCACTTATTGTCCCCAGGGACAAGACTCCAACAATGACCCAGCGAAACACAGACAGCTCAGAGCCGCTGCCTGCCTCTCCCGCCGAAGCCGAGTGTGGTCCCAGCACTGCCTGCAGCTCCTGCCCAGCCCTGCTCCTGCCTGCCTGCCCTCCACTTACCCCGCTGCCGCCGCTGCCACCTTCCCCGTGCTCCCAGGGATTTGCATCTCCCACCACCCAAGCTCTGCCTCTCCAGCTGGCTCCTGCTCTCTGAGCTCCCAGTTACCCCTCCCTCCCCAGTTAGTCACATCCTTCCTCCCCGGTGCTTTTTGCCACAGACCTGGGCTCTGTTTTGCCTCTGGCTGAGCCCCAGTCCATTTGGGCAGCCGGTATCCTTTCCTTCTCCAGCACTGAGCCTCAGCCTTCCCACGATCCTTGTTCCTCTCTTTCTCCTTCCTCTGGCCTTTGAGTCATCTCCGCTGCAGCACCGAGAAGCAGCTGAGCCCAGAACACCCATGAAAGACAACTCTGCCTTGGCTGGGTGTCCCGGAGGCTGTGAGTCATGCCGAGGGGACAGTGCCCTCCCAGTCACTGTAGCGGCTTGAGCAAGACCAGAAAAAAGGCAATTCTGGGAAACTGCCCTGGCAAAAATGGAAGTCTCCACCCAGCATGAACAAACTGCATTTTTTTTTTTACACAGAAGTTAAAAACTGACAAAATCTGTCCAGTTTTATCACAGGGCAGAAAAAGTGCAACTCAGAAGCAGGAATCAGACGTTGTCAAAACATGGCAGTGCCACATTTGTCCCTTCTCCATTTGTCTCTTCTCCATTTTTTAACACTGGTAAAACAACTTATTTCTCCAACTCTTGCTCCCTGAAATTATAGAAACATTTGGGCAGCAACACTCAAAACAGACAACCCTAGTAACAGACACAGCCCGAAGCAAAAATCCAGCATAGAAATGTCTTTCAGCTGAAAGGGTGCACTTCTAGAAGGAACTGAAAAATAAGATGTATCAGACTGCCAACCCTACCTTCCATAGAAAACCATTCTCATAATGTTGGTAACATGGATTACGAGAGCCACTCCGGTTTGATATTGAGAGGGTTAGCTGGTTCAATACCACATTTTCAATATTTATACAAATGCTGGATGCCCACGTAATAAAGTTTTGTTGTTTTTTTTTTTATAGCTGATTCTCTGATACTGGAGCTGTAACACAGCCTAAAGCAATGTGCTAATAACTTTGATTAGCTTCATTTATTTGCATATAATTATTTGCTAATTTATCTGCAGTAATTAGGACTGTGGCACACAGATTACAAATCTGTTTTAAACAAGAATGCTTTTAGTAATATCCAAACCTGTTTTGTGATTCCTGACTGATGTCTTCCATAAAGACAAATCAGCTCCAGAGAAGATATTTCTGAAATAAATATATACTTTTAGATTTCAAGCAATCTTTACAGAGAAGTTTTCCTCTGAATGCAGATGTTCAAAATCCAGAAGACATTTCTCTTGAGGCTACAATTGAGTCAGGACACATCACTGTTGCCAGCCAGGTAGGAGTTGTTGCCCAGGAAATACAGAAATGACGCAAAGTTCTGCGCTTAAAGCCCCAAATAAGTTGGAAGAATACACTGGCAAAAAGTAATGCACACCTGTAATACCCTAATAAATGTATTTCAGTTTGCCACTCTACCTGTGGCATTTAAATACATTTACTGAGGTTAGTAAATTATGTACTAATTACGCATATTGCATTTTGATCAGCAGTTCTCCCCACCAAATCTTTGGTCCTTTTGGGGGGCTACTTATGATCATGCTACTTTTCTAAAAGTATTTAAATGCTGGTTGTGTTTTTTTTTTTTCTTTTACCAATTTAAGCCACATATATACTGTGGATTACCAAATACTAGCCATTAAAATGCTTTTTTTTTATAGAACTAGCCTGGATATTAGTGTCTTATCTCTCATTAACATCAGGTTAGCATATAATTCATAACCTGGTTTTGTGAGTATGTCCCTGCAAGATAGAAGAATAAAAGTCAAGGGCAAAAAAACTGTATTCTGAAAATCATGAGTGGACAAATACTAACTTTCCTGAGTGCTTTGCCAGCCACCTGACAATTTTAAATAGAAAACAGTGAACAGGTGAAGAAAGCAATCAAAGTCAGCATTAATGCTGCTGCCTAAACAGTTTAGCTGTCTTTGCTCCATTTCTTCCACAGCTATTGCTGACTGTGACTACAGATAAGTTGAACAAGGATGGAGGTCGCCAAAACAAGAAATGCCTTAATAATTAAGAGCTCAATATGTTTCACAAATACACCTTCTTCTGTGTCTGCTGCCGAACAGCTGTGGATCTGTGATATCTTGTAAAAATAAATTAAGAAACCTGAAAGGCTCTGCTCATAATCTAAATGTGGAACTGGAGATGCAGAATGAGAATGAAACTACTAATTACTCTCCCCAAGCTCATACTTGCAGCATAATCAAATCTGTCTACTGGGGCGATCCACACTTAATCAATTGAAGTGTGATATAACCTTGCACTTCATGATAACGCGAAGCTAGAACTAAAAAAAGCCCTGTGGTTGTCACAAGCATATTTTCAAGGCACAGAATTAGCAGGCTTTGCTCTCCAAAACCAGCCCCTCAACATTTTAACCACCTCTGGTGCACTGCAAACCTTTGTCAAGGTCTGTGCGGGGCTGAGCCTGCCCACACCAGCAAGCCCCTCCTTTGCTGTCCTGAGAATGGTTTGCCATCGGGATACCTTGTTCCAGCGCATTTCTCTGTCGGTAAAATGTTAAGTGATCTGCTTGCTTTAATGCAAATGCTGACTTGTTAAGTAAGGAAGGGAAGCTTTTTACATTTTCCACATTGCTGTATCTTAAAGACTGAAGAAAAGGCTAATCCTGAAAGAGAAAAGATTTTTTTTTTTTCCTTTTGTGACTGAGACTATTCTAATAGCTGAAAACCTATGTATAGTATCAGCAGCCACTTAAATGCTATGTTTGGACAGACAGCAAAATTTTGTTGGGTATGTATTTAAATCTTAGGGGAGCTTCTCTGCCTGTCACATCAGCAGCTGGCAGTTTGAGAGGCAGGCTTTTCCTCAAAGATTCACTTGTCCTTTAGTTGTGAAGAAGTGAAATATCATCTGTCTGGGTATTTTATGACTTCTACTTCCAGATGAAACAGGGAAATACAAGGACATGAAAAAGAGAGAAAGATATCAGCTTTCTGAATCTGTAACACTTTGGTTAGGAAATTGAGTAAAGCTTCTGTGTCAGCTTTTGTTTATTCAGATGTGCTTATGCTGCCCTCACAACTAGTGTTCCTACTCCATGCCCATTTCCATGTTCAATTACAATCAACATGTGGAATAGTAAAAATATTGGCAGAAAACACTTTGCTTTTGTTTGCTATTTAATTTTAAAAATTGTTCATCTTTCAGCCTTCGATTTGGAAGTGCTAAACCAAAGAAAAAGGTTTTTCATAGCACCACTCTATTTTGAAATTTCTGAACCACAGTTTAAGGACCATTTTCTCCCTAAAGATGCTGATAATGTGACTGCTTATTTGGTTCAAAGACTGAAAAAAAGATGCAAGTCATTGTCTGTGTATGGAAGGTCTCCTATCCCGATGCTCGCAAGCCCCCTTCGCTCAAGACAGCTCTGGTGTCACCAACTTTCTTCCCTCTGCTGGGTGCCTGACTTTTCTCCACTTTGGCTCCAGATGCCATCCGCCATGGGCATGGCTGTTGCCTCAAGAACTACGGGGAATAACTTACTTGCACATTATTTGCATTTCATTACTCTTAGGGGTTCTTAATACATGCTTGTGTTGATTCATAATATTGCATCTTTGGTTACACACCTTGGATTCTGGAGAGAAGAGAGAGGAGTTAATCCAGCAGTGTCACAGCAGAGAAATGAGGGCTCTGGCAGGAGAAGCAGCTAGGATCAAACCGTCTGTGCCGTGCAGCAGGCAGAGCGCGTTGGATGAGTTCTCATCCACTGTTCAGGGTGGGTGATCCCTTGCTCCTGCACAAAGCCAGGGCACGAGCCCCCGTTCTCCTGCTGTACTGTGTCCCACTCCGCACGATTGTACATTACTGCATAAAATGTGAGAGGGAGCATTTGGCCCAATGACTGTGTTTCTGCTGAAAACAAAATCTGTCAAGTTGTAAAGACAAAATGCTGTACTGAAAAACCTTCACATTTTCTGCATCTGTTTATTGTGAAGTCTGTCTCGTAAAGATAGGAAGGCCAACATTATGCCACTGCAGAAATGAGCAGACTGTGTGTTTCTGCAAAGTCCGAACACAGTCTGTACTCTCAGAAAAATATTCTCTCAGTAAGCAAAATATGAACACAAAAATATGATAACTTTTCTCACTCCTATTTTGTTCTATCACCTTCTGTCAGTCTCCAGACAAGTGAAACACCCTTTGTAATTTTAACAAAGAATACAGTTCTCTGTGTGCTCTCTTCCATTGAACAGGAGGATATTAGAGGAGATCAGTTGTCTCCTTGACTTCTTGTCAGCAAAATAAGAACATCAGAATTATGAAAATGTCCAAACTCAATCAAGTGTTCATTAGCATTCTGGGGAGTCACTTCAATTAAAGAAAACTCTTATTTTGTCTGCCTCACTAGAGAGGTGCAGACTAAAATTGGAATGTAAATGTAGCTGTGTTTTATAATGATTTAATGTGACAATCTTCCTATTTGCAAATGGCCCAGCAAAGGGTCACAGTTTAACATAAATTCATGGAGTAAAATGCAAGTTCAAAAACATGTCAGAACCATTTGCAGGATGTTTTTCAATTATCTGGCAATGGACACATGGAGATTCCTTATATTATTTTATTTTTCTGTGAGACTGTATGTGCTGCCAGTTCTGAACCACTAACTGTTTGAATTCTTAAATTCTTGTTTGGGAAATTTGCAAAAATACTAGCAAGAAGCTCCAGCAAAGTTTGCCTTCATCTCCAAACCACTCCAGGTGGGCTCTCTGTTCCCAGTAATGGGATAAATGGGCTGAGTGTTTTCAGCTGCATCTCAGATAAAACTATCCAAAACCGAAGCCCTTAAGGCTCTGTTTTTCAGAGTGCTTAACACTGTTAACGGTAAGCTAAAGGTGATGGAAGCTGCTGGGGCACTGTACCCCTGAAAACTTGAAACAATGCTGTCTTTATTATGAGGATGGTGCTTGGATTGTTGAACCTGCTCAGAGAAGTGAGGTAGGATGACTTGGCACATACTGTTTAGAGTAAGTCTGTGCTTTAAATTCTGCCTGGAATCTGGCTGATCATGATTTAATGTGCTGTGAACCTCTCCTATGCAGTTAGGTTTGCGAAGGTGCTCTAGATATCCAGTAGACAGATACAGAGGTTCTGCCCACCCAGCGGGGAGGTCAGGCGGTGGGGAGAGCCCCCTGCCCGCGTATGAACAGACAGGGTAGCACCCTGGTTGCTGGTTCCCTCCTTACCCGGGGATGGGTGGGTGTGTACACACGTGTGTGTGCCAGCCTCCTGTGTGTGCAGGGGTCCTGATGTTGGGATATCGGGTGCCTCCCCACCAGTCCCTGCCTGCCCACTGGAACGGAGAGCAGCGCCTGCTCCATTCCTCCATGCAGGAAGCAACAGAAGCAAAGCAAAGCTAGGGCCATTTTGTAACTCCTAATTTCTTCTGTGGGAAGACATTGGGAAGTTAGCGGTACTGGTACCCCTGAGGTCTCTTCTTTTTCTTCTGTCTTTAAACTCCTCTAGATTACCCTGTCTTTATCAACCCCCAGGACAACATGAATGGAGTTTTTGCCAAGTTCCAGTGTAGCCTGGTCTATTTAACAGCAAGATCTTGAAACTCTATTTTTCAAAGAGCTGAGAATCTTCTTATGCATCTGAACATGAGATGGCCAAATGTGTCTGTCATGCCTGCTACTGTGAGACTACTATAAAAATCTCAGGCTTGTCCTCAGGCTCACTGTGCCTCTGCTGTTGATGTGCCCATTCACAAACACCTTCATGATTTCTCCCAGTTGAAGCTCCAGAGAAGGACCAGGATTCACTGGCATCAATGCCCCCAAATAGTGCCACTCAGTATTACTAAAGGCAGTGGAAGCAAAGCAAGGTTCAAACTCTAACCTCTAAAACTAACAATCTGTGGTTACTGCAAAGTTACAAAGCAATACTTAAGCTAACATCTTAGTATTTGATGTAGCTAAAACTGAGGAATACTGTGACTGAGAGGCACCTAAATTGGTATGCCAGGGTCAACACAATTGGCCATTTTCGGTTGGCATGAAGACTTGAAGACACACTCTGGTTAGACCTCCTGTTGAAGCACTTCTCCAGTGTCAATTCGTTGGTAACTTGCATTCCCTTAGTTCTTTCACAGCTGATCTTGTAGCTTTCAAGTGTGAAACTTTAAAGTGCCACTGAAAAAATATAGTCTCATATTCTGGTGGGGCTTTGTGCTTGTTGTCTGTCAGTGTGTCCCATACCAAATAGGTTTCCCTTATCAGAACAAAAATGGAAGAGTTTTATTAGTTGTCAAACTTAGAAGCTGGAGTGTATCAATTAAGCACATGAGAAAGTCCAAACCTGTGCACCCAAAACATTAATTCAATCCATTATCTTCTCTCTGATAGCAACCAACTGTTGATGCACTGGGAGGAGCACAAATCCAGGGCAGCTATAAAACTCTTCCCCAACATAATGTCTCAGCTTCTGGTGACCTGTGGTTGGGGGCTATATGTTTTGTCCTCATATTTAATAGAGCTGGATGGATTTCTTTTTTATCCTGATTTGCATACTCCCATTCAGAAGCCAGGGAAACTCTGTGAAAGACTACCGAAAGATATTTCACAGCTGACTTTTATTTATTTTGTTTGTTTTGAATTTGCCACCTTCCACCTTCCTTCATCTTTTCCTGGTTCTTGCACTGAAAGCACAATGAACACCAGGTCTGTGTTTATGTTCCCTGTACACTCGTACACATAGACAAATGTCTATGAAACCACGAGTGTACAGGGAACAGCCTTGTTTAGTCATCTCTTCAAACTGAAAAAGCCTAATCTATTTAATAATTTCTGATGCAGAAGCCATTTGATACTTTCGTCACCCTGATACTCAGTCTCTGAACCCGTTTTTCAGACCTGCTATACAGTTTGGAGACGGGTGAACCAGAACTGCCCACAGTATTCAAGGTGCCCCACATCTGTGCAGTGTGAGACAATGTTCTCTCCCTTCTTCTCTTTTCCTTTCCTAATAATTCCTAACATTCAGTTGGCTTTTTTATTACTCCTGAGCATTAAGTTGACACTTTCATAGACTGCCTATTATATTTCCAAGATCTTATTCCTGAATGATAATGTTAATTCAAAGACTGTCACTGTGTATGTAAAGTTAGGATTGTTTTTTCTCATGCACACTACTTTACATTTACCTACTTTGAATTTCATCTGCCACTTAATCATTCAGTCAGTCTGCATCCTGCAGTTCTCTTTTTTTTTTTTTTAATTATTACACTGAATGCTTAAAATGATTATCAACAGAAAACATTGCCATCTAACTATTCACCTCCTTTTCCAGGTAATTTAGAACTGTATTGAACAGGGCAGACCTATCACATACCCCAGAAAGACTCTAGAGGTGCCTTCCCTGAATTGAGAAAATTGGTTGTTTATTCCTACCCCTTGTTTCCTAAATGTTAGCTCTCTATTTACCCCTGAAAGCAGTTCCTTTCCTATCTTGTGGCAGCACAGGTTTTTGAAGAGTTTTTGGTGAGGGATGCTGTCAAATACTTTTCAGGAATCGCAATTATTATATGCAGGATGGGATGGGAATTGCTTATTCACTTTCTCTTCTTGTACACGAACTAGGGGCCATCAAAGGACACTTCTAGGAGGCCTACTTAGAACAGAAAAAAGCAAGGTGATTCTCCATGCAATGTGTAGTTAAGTTTCAAAATTCATTGCCACACATAATGTGGATAGTATTTGTGGATTCAAAGGACAGACTGGGCTAGTTCACAAATGACAAATCCGTTGAAGGTTACCAAATACATAGAAATAAAGGCTGCCTAAGGATTTTGTGAAAGTCAAAATGATTGGAAGCCGTACGAGTACTCATCAGGAGCATTGTATAAATCTGGCCTGGTCGTCTCTTGGAGACAGGATCCTGGGTGCTTAGAAAACCCAGGACAGCCATTCTTTTGGTTTTTTGTGCTTGTGTTCTTAACTGGGTCTCTTCTTTGATGCCTTCAAAGAACTTTGCCTGGTTGGCAAGGCATGACTCCCCTTTTTGAAAGCTGTTTCTCCAGGGTATTACACTTTCCCAATATCTGCTGATGTAGTTCCTACCAGTTCTCCCAATACAGTTGTCAAACTAATAGGTGCTACAGCTCCTAGATTGTAGCTCTCCAGACATACCTTGCAACTGTCAAAAATCTGTCATCATGTTTGCCATCCTCCATTCCTGCAGTGCAATGGCAGCTCTAAATGCCTTGCAGCTTCCTTTAGTAGGTCAGCTTTTGAATCATCTGGGCCCGACAATTTGTTACCTTAATTTTGACATTTTCTTCTATAGATTCTTCTAATTAATTCACTTTGAGATAGTTCCTCCAACTTACTCCCTCTGATGTGTGAAGAAGGGTTCCTGCCCAAAAATTTCCCTAAACTCCTTCAAGGCTGCAAAAAATAATTTAATTTTCCTCCTCTGCTTTATCTTCTCTGAGAGCTCCTTTTGTACTTTGATCAATTAATGGGCCTACAAACTCTATAGCTTCCTGCTCCTGATGTGTTTGAAGAAATGATTAATTATGAGGTTTTTAAGCCTTCTGAAAACTGTTCTTTTTTTTATTTTTTTTTTTTACTGGCCTGAAACCAGGAACAAGGGAACTTCGCTGAAGGCATTCATTTTGATCTTTCTTTTTTTCGGTATTTGTACTTCAGTAAAGAAAAGAAAATTCTTATTGATTTTCATAATCATGCACATACACGGATTTGCAACTGAGTATACTTTTATGCCAACTTTGTTACTCTTTTGGCCCTACATATATATTTATTACAGCAGTTACATACCATAACCTGCTTTCTTCTATAACAACATTTTTAACACTCTCTTTCACATTAGTATATGCTGAATAACCAGTTACCTTTTCCTTCTGATCGTGCCAAGTTTCTTCTGGATGGAAAGTGGATTTCAATTTAAAATGCATAAAAGTAGTATTTTGATGTTCTCTCTCTTCATCTAAATAAAACAATTTGGATGCCTTTCCATTCATCTGCTTATGCCTGGCTGATTTGCAGCTCACTTTATGCGTGTGACAGTTTGCTCTGTTTTTCTTCCACAGACCTTTTTTTCACCTGTATATTAGCTTCTGGCTGATATTTTCTGTTGAGCCTTATGTATTTCTGGTTTGGTACTTGCCTGGTCCCTGTTGAATATGACTATTTGTGGTCATTAGTATCTCCTTTGTTTGTTCATGGCCAGCCCAAAAGGCTGAGGCAATAACACACAAACTTATTACTTTTCACTCCTGTTACTCCTTTCTTTTTTACTCCTGATTTTTTTTTCTGGCTGAGAGCATCTGCCTCCTCACTAGAGGATTATTACTCCTGTCTAATTCTAACTATCTTTTGAGGTCGCTATATTCCATAAAGTCTGTCTCGAATTACTGTTATTAGAGATATTGTGCACTTCTAGGATTCTTAATGACATAAATTTTTGTTCAATATATGATTTTCCTTCTCTAGAACCTGCTTGTTCTTAGCTACTTGCCTGTGTCTGATTTCATTCACCTGCATTAACATTTTCTGGCACTGACACTAATAATACTCTGTTTCTTATCTTTCAGATTGCCATTCTTTTGGCAGTTTGACAGTAAAACTGCCTTTGACATTAGCAGAATTAAGGCATATAGCCTGTTCGGCACTTCTGAAAATTTCACTATAATTCTTTACTTTTAGTTGCCTAAATATATCATTTATATGTCTTATATCATAAGACTTTGGCTCCTACATTTTTAGAATTAGTAAATTCCATCTCCTCCCATCTGATTTTATTTAATCTCAAAACAACTCTGTTGGAAACAAAGCATGGATCTAAGTGTCAGAATGAGATTTCTAACTTTTTCATAGCCACTGGCCATTGGGATTCTGTTGAACTTCAAGGTTCTTGAGTCAATATGTTTCTAAAAATAAATTTGGAGAAGTTCAGGAGTGTGCTTTGAAATGTCTGACAACAGAGTGCATCGAAGAAGGATTTAATATACTGCCTTTACTCTTTCCCTTCTACGGCCCTTAAATGTGCTAAGCAGAGCTTGGGGGACCTGTGCTTCTATGAAATGATGAAGGGGAGATATTGCTCATGCAACATTTCAAACATTGTTCTGTACGGTCTGAGAATCTCTGCCGATTGCCTCTTAGAGGTGAGCATGTTTGCTCCATTTTCTATGTCACTTTTTGCTTTGCTCGATTGATAAGCCTAGCAATGCCTACACCTAGCAGCAAAAAAAAACAACCCCCACAACAAACAAAACCTGTTTGAAGGAACTAGCTTTAGTGGTTATTCATTGAGTGTTGATTCAAAAGCAAACCAAACTGATATAAAAAATCAATCCCCACCTCTGCAAGGCAGACGGTATTTCAAGGTCAGCAGCTACTTATTTGAAGCATGAGATGCACTGCTGATCTCTGAGAGATGCAGCCCACTTCCACCCTGGCTTGTTGTCCAGCCCCTCTCTTAGTGCCCCTTTCTCTGGAAATCTTCAGCGGACTCCTGAAGCGCCAACTGTCAGAGCAGCTCCGTCTCAGCTGGGAGACATCTCCCACTGAGCCCCTGCTCATCGTAATGGTTTCTGACAGGGGGAAGCTGGTTGTGGCTCCCTCCAGACTTACCCCTGCCACTCTGCTTGCCTGCATACAGCATCTCATGCAGTTATTTTCAGATTAAAGTTAGCTAATTCCTACAGCCTGATCATTCTTGCACTGTGAATGAGCTTTCTTTTATTGCTTTGTTCTTCAGTGTGTGCCAGGTGGCCCTGGAAGGACCAAGGTCCCATTAACCTGGGATCTGTACAAATCTTTAATGAGACGCAGTTGCCTGCTACACAGGTTACAATCTACAAATGTCTTCTGACATACGATGAAAACCAATCTACAGAATATAAGCAAAGGGATTTAATTGAATGTCATATCTCCAAAAGCCAAAGGGCAAAATCCTGCCCTCACGGAGGTCACTGGCCAAGCTCCCATTGGCTTCAGCAGTGCCAGGCTTTCACCAAGAGTCTTTGCGGTGCAAGCATTTGTATTCCGCTCACGTTGACCTATTTTAGCTTGAAATTCCCTTTCGTAGTGCTCACTAAGCCATAGGGCTTGCTGGTAAACCTGAACATGTTTAGCCAATGCAAGCTGACAAGGGCATGACATCATTAGCCAAGTTTCACATCCCACTGACCTTGCCATCATGACTTAATCCGTTGGGGTTTGTCATCCCTAATGACAGTGCTTTACTGCACTTGTGTGTTCACCTACTACAGTCTGCTAAGGAAACATGGATAGGCAGGAGCTGCTGTATGTCTCATGTGACGTGAATTATAGCAAAGTTTAATGATACTTTAGGTAGTTTGCTGGACTAGCGTATTGGCAGTTCTGCTTTGTCTTGTTTTCTTATATCTGAGTTACGGATTTTTAAAGCGATACTAAGCAAATTGTGGCACACTGAATTACCTCATTTTGAGAAAAGTTGGTATTTGTACTGTATCACATTGAAACAATCAAAAGCAAAACCCAAACCAAACAAACCTAGAAAAGAGAAGGATCAACGCCACCTCAGCTAAATGACTTGGGCAGCTGGGGAAAAAAGAGGGTGCATATGCAATTGTACTTCAGGTGCTCCTATTTGAAACATCTTTCCATGTTCCCAAGGTATCTTCTCTAGTTCTACCTAAGAAGATGCATCATGGGAAGGAGAGTTAGCATTTTACTGCATAAAGGAAGAACTAAGCTTTACAGCTGTTTTGCTCAGCTCCTTAAATTGCTTTCATTAGGGAGTTATTGCAGAATAAATTTAGGGGGTGATTTAAAGTGTAACATCCAGTCTGTACTCGTTCCCAGGGTGGGTTAAGCTGAACACACAAAGACACTTTCACCATGGATTAAGAACGTCTGCCTGAAGAGTTAGTATGCAATAACTATTCCAGGCTGTTTCCCCAGGTAGACAAGCCTAAACATCTGATAAATTGGCCTATTACTTTTTCTCTTAACCAATTAAATACTTATTTTAGAAGGATAAAATGAATGATCACGTAACTATTTCACCGCAATACATCTTACTTAGTACCTTAACGTCAGAAAAGGCAAACTACTGTCCAAGGATTGGAAAGAAAGGTATTAGTGTTTTGCATGTACAAGCTTAGAGATGTCTCTTGACCTTATTATATTTTGGGTGAAGATTATGATGTATTGTTGTTTTTGCAACACTTCACATTTATTTCACAAAATAAATCACATAATGGTCTGTCATAATAGCCCCAGTAGCATGACAGGAAAAAAGAATTGGTAGAGCTACACTTCAGTGCACAGTGAAATAGCTAACAATTTGTTAAGTATCCCATGAGTGGATTAAATAGGCGTATGATCAGTTATGCGGCTGCCAAGCCACAGCAGGAACCAATTAGAATTCACCAAAAATAATTTAGATGAAAACTGATGAATCTATCAAAACCTAATTAAATTTAAGGGAAAAAAAGCAAACATCTAATTGACAGATTATATAACCAACAAGTTCCTCTGTAAACGGTCTACAGAGGATGGCCACTGAAAGAAGAGCTGCCTTATTTGATCTTGTTTGGATAGCGTCGGGTTTTTAACGCTTAATATTCTTCCTGTGTCAGTTTCAGGCAAATCACTCCCACAGAAGGGAGTTAGTTTTAGATGAAGTAGCACAAAGTGATCCAGCAAACTGTAACTATTGTTAATTATTTCATGGCATGTCTTACATGAAACACATCCGAGTCTGGGAAGGGGGGATTTTAATGGAGAAGAAAGATACTGTAGACAGGGAGCTCTTTTAAGGATTTGATTTTGTATCATGAACTTGAAAAGCTGGGAAATACAATTGTTAAAGTTCAAGCTCTTTAATCTTGAGGTATATTCTATGGTATCTTTCTAGGACAGGTGATTTTTCTTTATTGAAATGCTGGGTATTAAGCCAGTAAATGGTGAAGCAAGCCTATGTGAGAATGAAGGCTGAGATATTGGTAACAAAACCCAGGAGGCAGAAAGGCAAGATGCCTCCAAGTCAGAATTTTCAGCTGCGGTAAATAGATTTACTGTCTTCAGAACAAAAAGACATGGACTTGCATTGTTATTCTCATTGAAACTCTGCAAAGAATTTGCCGAAAACAGGGCTGCCGATCATCTTACTCTAGCAATGTCAGGACAGATATTTCTAAAACGTACCTTACACTCCAGTTGTTTCTCAGATTTCTGGACTGTTCATTCTCCCATGAAACTGTCGTACATTGTGAACTATAAGCAGAATTTTCTTTCAACAGAGATTCAGTTTTCCCAGTGCACCAAAGCTTTTGTGCCGTACGTGTTTTGTATGCCTAATCGATACAACAAAGATACAGCTGAATATTACTTAAGACATGGATTTTGACCCCCCATGCTATTCAGAAATTAAGCTTTCAGCTGCCAACAGAAGAAAGGTGATAAATGCATCTCCTCTATGTCTGTGCTTCTTTTTGGTGACCACCCGGGAAAGTGCTAGGACAGTGTCTGATTCATCTCTCTTGAAACTGGGAAGTCAGCAATGATTTTCCTTTTCCTCCAAACTGAAGATAAGTGAAAGATCAAACTCTTTAAATACAGGTAATAAAATTCTCCCAGTCAGAAGTGTCTGAGTAATTGCAGACTAGATATCTAAAAAAAAAATAAATATAGAAGAGTATATGTTCTGCCATCACTGGATGAATGTTAACAGTAGCCAGATTCTTGCATTACACAAAGATGTCTGAATTACCTTGCATAAAATAGTCTTACAGTTTAAGGAGACATTTTCAAATGAGCCTGTCTTAATGTACAGATCCATAATAAGATGTGTTTACTTTCTCTGTGAAAAGGAGCAGTCACACATGCCTCATTTTCTGATTTTTATCTCTCCTAAGATTGAAGTTATTCCTTGAAATTCCAAAAATAGAATTGGACTGTAAGATCTGAAGTCATTTAGGTTCTCGAATTAACTTTAATTAAACTAAAGATAATCTAAAACAGCTTAAAAAAAAAAGGCAAATGGAAAGAAAAAAAAAAGAAATTGCAAATGAGAATGAGGATGGCTTATTCAATCAACTGTTCTGTTTCCTCTGACTAAGAGATACCTTCCTGATAAGAGCACTGGGCTGCGTGACGGGGTCTCAGCATTACCCAGAGGAGTTTCCCTGAGAGCAGTGGCTGTAGGTGAGGGTGAGAGGATGCCTTTGCTGCTGCTGCACATATCTGTTTGGGGGATGGGGGTTTTTTTGGGAGGTAGGGGGGTTGGGAGTGGGTGTTTTTTGGGGGGTGGTTCTTTTTGGGGGAAGTGTTTTTGTGCATGAGGAGGGGCAAAAAGCAGGAGAAGTAGCTCATGGGGCCCTGAGAAGGGACCAAAAGACATGTTGTGGCTTTGGGCACAGTACTTGCTGTTGGTGGTTTCTGTGGTGCTCTGCGGTGAGGAGGAGACTTTGGGCATGGCTATCCTGGGCAGCACGGCACGTGTCAGCACAGTGTGCTGCAAAAATGATGTACTGGGTCATAAAAATAGATGATGCCCTATGCAACTTCTCACCGTGCCTAAACAGCCCTGTGTGAGCTTCCTGTGGAAACTACCCAGCAGACAAGCTGTGAATGCGTAACACCTTCGCAGCACTTAACAACGTATCACCCTGGAGCCGAGGAGGACCAATACCGTTTTTCTCCTTTTTCAGACCAGTCTCAAGCCATAAATAAGCACCTTATGCTGCTGCAATAAGCGCTTCAAGAACCAGGACAAATGGGCTTTTGCTCAGGACATGACAAAATGCAGAAGCACAATCCCTCACTAGTAGTTTCCCACTAGTCAGTTTTTTTTTTTAGAGGGCTGGATAATCAAGTCTAACAAGAAGCTTCAGAGGTCCTCTGAAAAGGGGGCTGTTTGCTACTGCACCTGAGATCCCAAGTTCCTCTTGAACAATCATAGCGCCTGTCCAACTCTGCTTAGATATAAAGAGGAATCAGCTAAAGATTTAATATGATTATTTTACAGCTCAAAACTAATTGCTAAAACCTTGTATTCCTTGATATATTTTGAATTTCTGAAAATATGAAACAGAAATTTCAGTCATTGTCATGATCACATCTCATCTAGACCTTAAAATGTTGGGGTTTTTTTTTTCCCATAAATATGAACTTCTAGAACAGTACTAGAAATATTCCCTTTCCAAATCCAAGGGTTAAATCCCATGCTTTACTCCTAGAGATTGCATCTTAGGAGGAATTTAAGAGAACCCCTTTAGACCTCTTTGAAACATGTATCATACAGGAAGGTTGTGTTGGTTTTGGCTGGGATAGAGTTAATTTTCTTCATAATAGCTAGTATGGGGCTATGTTTTCGATTTGTCCTGAAAACAGTGTTGATAACACAGGGCTGTTTTAGTTACTGCTAAGTAGTGTTTGCACAGCGTCAAGGCCTTTTCTGCTTCTCACACCACCCCACTAGTGAGTAGGCTGGAGTTGCATAAGGGGTTAGGAGGGGGCATGGCTGAGACAGCTGACCCCAACTGACCAAAGGGGTATTCCATACCATACGATGTCACGCTCAGAGTATAAACCTGGGGAAAGAAAAAGGAAGGGGGTGATATTTGGAGTTATGACATTTATCTTCCCAAGTAATGGTTACGTGTGATGAAGACCTGCTTTCCTGGAGATGGCTGAATATCTGCCTGCTAATGGGAAGTGGTGAATGAATTCCTTGTTTTGCTTTGCTTGCACCTGTGGCTTTTGCTTGACCACTTAAGCTGTCTTTATCTCAACTCATGATTTTTCTAACTTTTACTCTTCTGATTCTCTACCCCATCCCACTGGGTGGGAGTGAGTGAGCGGCTGGCTGGTGCTTAGTTGCCACCACAACAGAGGTGGATAAGGGCTAAGGCAGCAACCAAAACATGCTCATGTCTTGTGGTAGATTTCATACAAGCTGCTGCCAATGTGTCTTACACTTATGTCTGGCCAAATGTTTTGATACTTCTTGAAGACTTTGCAATTTACCTTATTAACATAGCCCTCCTATTTTTTAATATAAGCAGAGTGGATCTCAAAGCAACAACACTGCATGCTAATAATACTCACCAGTTGCTTATTAAAACACATATTGCTTTGTTATCTATTTGCGAAAGTAAGCAGGAACAGCTTGGTATGCACAAGTCTTACTGTAGAAAATTTCAAAAATTCTCCTTGATAGTGGGACTACATGGTAAGGTATAAGAATGTATTATAGGGCATCTTTAAATGAGATGGAAATTCTTCATTTTTAAAAATCACTGGATATACTTGTGATAAGGAGTTTGATTCATACCCAACAACATCAATAAACCTATAGTCATTGGCTTTGTTGGAAGCACGTTCAAACTAATTATTTCTCACTGGTTTTATATCTGCAATTAACTTGGGACTTAATTTTCAGAAATACTAAGCACACTCCCATAACCCATTGATTTCAAGCAATGCTTTGGATGCCTGGCACTTCAAAAAATGAGGCTTAATTATCTACACATTCAGTCAAATTGATAATCCGCATTGGAAATAATGGACTAAGCTAACAGAATCTGCAAATAAATTGGAAATACTGAATTAGTGCATCTCCTGATGATTGTGGAGAGACGCCTTATCTAACCAGTGCGATCCATTTTTTAACCTTCTCTGACAACAAGCTGCCAGGCGTAGGCTGCTCTGCTCAGCAACCTTCTGCTAAGGCACGTTATGTCACCTGAAAATATATTCAGTGCTTGAAACTAGCCTATTATTAATAAACATTGGCACGTCTCAGGGGTGGTATTCATCTTAGCGCTCTCCTTGTAGAAATCTTTTTACTCTTTGTGTGATATATTCTTAAGACATTAACATTTTTATTCAGCTGGAAAGAGAAGAAAATCCCTGAATTTCATTCTGTGAACTCAAAACCAAAAGTGGCCAGTGCAGAAACTGTATAAAACTGGATAATCTGATTACAGAAAGAGCTGGATGGGTAACAGAGTTGGCAAAGACATTCAGCTTTTACATAATTGGCTCCAGTACATTCCAAGTTAGTAGGGTCAGTGAGGCTTTACTGCCTGGAAGTTGCTTTGCAAAACCTGTGAAATAAACCGCTTATCTGTCATGTTAGGGATGTTGCCCACCGTAGGAAAAGTACCAACATGCTTAATGTTGGCTGATATAATAGAAAAATTTTCAGGATTTAAACCAGAGGCAGTCAGATATCAAATGGGGTTTCAGGTCCTTACAAGAGCATAGAAGATCTGGTGTCAAATGATGACTGGCCTCACTACCCTAACTGAATAATCAACATTTGTACACCTGTAAAGGCAGCAATAACTACATGTTTTGTTGATTTATACAAAAAAAAAATTATATTTCAGGAAAAAAAATTGTGTATTTTTAATGAATTCTAGGTTGGAATAAATATTCCTTATTTTTAATGTCATTCATTTCCAACATCTCCAAACATTGCTTGAATATTCTCCTAAAATAAACTTTGGCTAAACAATTTCTTTAAGAGCTTTAAATTCTATCTTTAAAAAGATGTATTAATCTATTGGTATAAGAAATGATGGAGGCTTAATAAGGAAAGCTGAAAAGATATGAAGTTTAAAGACGTATTTATTTTTCCTGGTTGTTCCGGTTTATGAAGCCACAGAACTGAGAAGAGTGATGCCCGTGCTATAATAAACAGAGACAAGCTACCAAGTAAGGACAGAGAATAAGTGAGTAAAGGGACAGAAATTGGCAAAATATAGCAACTTGTGTCTTCAAGTTAAAATGAAAGCAAGGCTTTCAGATATTTATAATTTCCAAAAACATTCTACAAGTGTAAAGACTTTGTCATTTTCTGTGCTTAATGCTGGGGAGAAAGTGACTTAAAAATGGAGTTTGATTTTCAGAGGCAAGTGCAGTAGAGATGTACAACTTTTCAGTTTCTTATTGTTTTGCTCCTATTGTACAGAGAAAGGATGCAAAATCCTTTGAGTATTGAATATTCAGTTATTGGTCTTCCTGAAGGCCATTTGGCATCCTTGTAGCTGTGAGGGAATTGCACACCAGATCCAGGAAAGCCCAGCTGAAACAGACTGCTCAGCAGGGAAGGCTCAGATGTTGGGACTTCTCCTCCTCCATTTGAATGCTTGTAAGCTACAGGATCATTTTTCATCTTGTTTGTCCTGTTTCTGTCCCATACACAGGGATGGAGAAAGTTCAGACTGGATTTCACTTTGTTGCATGTCACATAGAGTAAGAAGTAAACTTCCTGGACCCGCTGCTCCTCAATGATACAAGGATGGCCAGGGCTTTAGTTTCCACCAAAATACATGATGACAGTAATAGAAAAGCTGAAGGCATCCTGTTGCCTGTAACAATTTCAGCTTTGGTACTGAAGCTTTTACACCAGTGACATCTTTTAGGCATAAATCATTTTAATAGCAATTATCACCTATATGTAGCGATTGCTTTCCTGTTTCTTACCTGCCTCATACCTTTAACAAAAGCTGTCCGTATTTATAAAAGTTCCTGCTGAGAAAGTCCCGCTCAGCCATGACATCAGTAGTGACCTACTGACCTGAGTCTGGAGGGACTCTGTGCTTGGAACAAATGTTTGCCTTACTGGCAGTTCTCCTCAGACGAGATAGCTCATAAGCAATGGGATTTGGACATATCGGTTTTTTCGGGTTTTCTGTAAGAACACCACCTCCTGTTGTGTTATTTTTTTTCTTCCTTTCAACAGCAGAATAAATATTTTTAGGGGAAAAGGTGCTGTGATAGCATCCAAGTAATTCAGCAGGTTCCAAAATTCTGAAGAAATACAATATTTGCACAATTTTTAGTAGTCCCATAAGCATGTTTGACAGAACTAGCAATGCATGGCATAGCAGTGAATATCAGTCTGTGTCTGGAGAGGATCTGAAATAGCAGAGTGCTACCATAGACAACAGCAAGGTGAGTTTGCAATCAAAACAGTGGGACTGTGCAGTGAATTTTAGCCTTTGCAGGATACTCCATAAGCCAACAGAACATAAACAAGTAGACAAATAGTTATGTATCTCTCCTCTGTATTAAGCTATCTAGTACCCCTTGGAAGACCCTGCAGCAAAGGATGATTGATGCATGTAACAGTGAATTTCATCCTGCACCCGGCAGACACGAGCAATTGCTGTGCCTTTGCTTTTCATTTTACGCAGCACATAGTACTCTCTGCTTCATGCTTTTCAAGTCCTTGAGCATAATCAAAATAGTGCAGGCTGTCTGTAATCTTGAAGCAAAGCAGGCAATTTAGAAAATGTTTTTGTATATCCTTTCTTCCCTGATTTTTTTTTTTTATTTGGCCTCAGATTAGTTTGTTTTCTTTTTTAGGCAGCCAACATGCTGGTATCTAAAAAAAAAAGACTGTGCAGCTAAAGTCAGCCCCTTCAATAGGTATATGAAAAACAATGCCACATCCTCAGACTGAGAAGGGTACTTGTCTGGATGGCCACATTAAAAAAAAAAAGTCTCATTGCCTGCAGTAAAATATTAATTCAATATTTTGCATTAGCTGTTCTTATTTACTTGTGTATAGCATTCTTTCATACAATTCTAATATATATATTCTAATAACACTATAGACCTCAGAGGAAAAACATGCCTCTAAAAACTTATTGCTAATGGAATATCCAAATTACAAGCCAGTCATCTTAAAACCACCGAGTTACAGCACTTTCCTGTTTACTAAAAACACTGTTTACTTTTTTCAAATGGCTTTGTCTTCCTCTTAGATTTTCCATCTTAGTCTGCTCTCCTGTGAAAATAAATTTAAAAATACAATGATGTGATGTGGCCAAAATGTGGCTGTGCATTAGCTGCCTCTGGGAAGCCTGCACAGCATTTCTAGAGTACCAGCACTTGCGTACATCATCGTGATTTCTGTAGGGTTGAGATCATTGGTGCTTAAAGGATGCCTCTCTAGGTCACAGCATTATATATTTATGTGTATCAATTGTTATATAGCAAAACAAATAAGGTGAGACATAAAAGACAGAAAAAAGCAGTTTGTGTGTCAGCAGAGAAACCTAGTAACCTCTACAGTTTAAAAAAAAAGCATGGCATGTGCACAGCGTTTCCAGGAAACCACGTGTGCGCAGGAGGCTATGCCAGATGGCAAAAGCTTTTCCAGTCTTGGCAAAGTGATTTGGTTTGCCAAGTGACATGGAAGCCCTGGCAAGGCAGCCAGGCATGTGAAACTGCTGGTTTCTGGTAGTGGGAAAGGTTGCTTTCTGTTCCCTCTGCCACAGAGTGCTGCTGCAGCTTTCAGCTAGAGTGTGTTTTATCTGGGTCCAGATAAAATCTTTATCATGCAGTAAGCTTTAGAGTGGATATTCTATGTCCTGAAATAGTAGAAAACATGGGCTTTGTCTCAAGTTCACGACTGGTTTGTTGGCAGCCTTCTGATTTCAAATGTTTCATCCCCGCGTTGTTGAGCATGGATGGTAACCACATGCCTGTGCAGTTCCCTGGGCATGACTAAGTGCTGCACTTACTGATATCTATGGATCAAAAAATCTAAGAATCAATACAAACTGCAGATCAATATGAAATACAGTATAGTTATTAGAGTGTGAGTCCTGCCTATGCAGCTCCAGGCATAAAGAGATATTTTCTGCTCAGAACCTTCTGAGCTACTTCGACGCGTTACTATTTGTTATGGATGTTTAATCTACCTTTTTTTTTCAGCTTTGAGTCATGTCATCACTGTCACTGTTCAAAAGACAGCACATCTTCTTGGCTTTATGTATGAATGTTGTGGTTTAACCTCACTCAGTAATCTAGTACCATGCAGCCACTCACTCACCCTCCCTCTCCCCCGGGGATAGGGGAGAGAATCAGGAAGAAAACTCCTGGGTTGAGATAAAGACTGTTTACTAGGAGAGTGTCGTAGTTCAGCCCCGATCCGGACCAGACTATGCAGTCTCTCTCTCACTCCCCCCACCCTCCGAGAGAATAGGGAGAGATAATTTAAAAAAACGACTCGAGGTTTGAGATAAGGACAGGGAGAAATCCTTACTGTCACGGGCAAAACCAGACTCGACTTGGGGAAAACTATTCATTTATTACTGCAACTAGCAGGATAATGAGACAGAGAAACAAGAAACTCCTCCACCCCTCCCACTTCCCAAGCTTAACATTATCTACCTTCCCCCCGCAAGTGGCACAGGGGGGAAGAGGGAATGGGGATTGCGTTGTTTTACGCCACTGCTTCACAGTTGGGGAAGAACTCCTCACATCCCTCCCCTGCTCCAGTGTGGGGTCCCACCCATACGCCACAGTCCTTCGTGAAACTGCTCCGGCGTAGGTTATCTCTTCCACGGGGTGCAGTCTCTCCAGAACGGCTGTCCCAGCCCTCCACGGGCCACAGCCGCATTCAGGCATCCACCTCCCCCGGTGCGGGGTCCTTCACGGGCTCCAAGCTCCAAGTGGATCTCTGCTCCTCCGTGGACCTCCATGGGCTGCAGGGGGACAACCTGCTCCACCCTGGTCATCACCACAGGCTGCAGGGGAATCTTGGCCAGGAGCCACATTACTCCTCCCCCTCCTTCACTGACCTTGGTGTCTACAGCTGTTTCTCTCACAAGAAAAGTTCGTTCTTCACAACAGGCTGGCAGAAGCCTCTCAGCATCTCTTCACATCATCCATCTCATCTCCTCTCCACCTCTTGCAGCCAGACTGGGCTGAGTTGGGCCCAGTCGGCCGCCTGGCGAGAGGCC
>WHYT01015081.1:47630-65326 GCA_009806455.1 Tetrax tetrax | reverse complement strand
TTTTGGTTGTTTTTTTTTGGTTTGGTTTTTTTTTTTGTGAGCTTTTTAAAAGTAAGTGTTGCTCTTCTGCAAACACCAGACTTCAAGAACTAAGACTTTGAAAGAGCCAGATGATATTGTGAGGCTCTAGTGGGAAAAATATGATGCTTATAACACTGTACATAGCCCCTTAAAGTACTCCCTTTGCTTCCACATCCCTTTATTCTGGGACATGAAAGAGAAACTTGAGCCAGTACGGGATTACAGAACCAGGTTAAAAACCTGGAGCTAGAGTATTTGTAGGTAAAGCATCAGCAATGTATTTTATATGCTTATTTTGGTTTAAAAATTTTATGCATTTGGAAAACTCCTTCTACTCCCATGAGAGTTCTTCTTTTCAAGTAATTAAAGCAAGACTGTAAGCAGTAGAGACAATGAATTGTAAAAATTCATTGCTGGTCGCAACAAGAATTTGAATCTCATCCATCTGTCATCCAAAAAAAAAAAAAAAGCCTTTCAAAAAGCAGATGGTCTTGTAACTAAAACAAATCTGGATTCTGGCAGACAGGGTGAGAAATGTGCGTGGTGAGAACAGGGGAAACACTACACTGGGAACTATTCATCTTGGCGGAGTGCTTGAGCTGTGAATACCTCTGCTAATGCTGTTGCGCATGATAGTGATCATCAGAGGTCAAAATCAGTAACTTCAATTTCATCTGCAAGTTCACAAGAAATTAGTATTATTTCTGGAGTACAGCTTTTATGTGTTTTTTTTTCTGAAAGGTGCCATCTCCTAATAGGGATTTATGAGCATCTTAGGTGGAGTTTGTTAATGTTCCTAACAAGGGGTTCTGTATAGGAAGGATTTAATCCTAAAGTGGAAATAATGGATTAGGATTACAAGAACCTCATTCAAAATAAAAATCTATTTACAGCACTATGTTTATGCACAAGCGTTTGCTCTTATGGGGACAGTCTAGCAAGATTCTTAAATTAAAATCCCAATTAAGAAATAACACGAGCTCTCCATCATGTAATGGTACTTTAGATGATAGAGGAAAAAAAAAAAACCTAAAAAACCAAACCAAACAAAAAAAACCTCCAAACGCCAACTTGCTAAAAGCTTATTTCTGCCAATTACTCTTCTGTGTGTTTTACCTGGGTGAAGTTGTAGCTGTATGAATTCATTTGGGAGTCATTCTCTCTAGGAATCCCTGAGTCATTGAATCAGCTTCATCAGATTCATTGGCTGTGATAGAGAAGTAAAACTTGGGGCTGCTTGCATGCTTGCCACAGATACCATAACCTATGGCTGATAACTGACATTCCTAGGGGCTGTGCATATCTCTTGCATGTGGCTTGGCTTAGACCAGAGTAGCCCACCACACTACTAAAAACATCTCTATAGGTGACTGGCTGTTCACTCAAAATCACATTGAACCTTGATTCAGATAGAAGAAATGCTCTCTGGAGTTATTCTAGCCTATTTATCTAGAGCTAGCAGCATTTTCAATAGTACATAGTGGGGAAACTCTCAAATATAGTTGAAAAATATAGTAGCTGGCTCAGACACTTCCTCATTTATAGAAGGAAAATCATGAAGTACTTCAGGTTTGTTGACTTCGGTCTTCATGATCAGGATCAGTGGTGCCTGTAGGCGGCAGCGGCAGACCTCCCCCTTATGGCCTATTTGCGTCCACAAGGAGCTATGTGGAGTCCAGGGACACCCACCCTGGGGCCAATAAGCACCCTGACACCAACGTGGTGTCAATGCAAATGGCAATTCATTAGGCTGCGTTACACGCTTATATATTTGCTGGCTCCGCCTTCGTGGGCAGCGCACTCCTAGGGGAGGAGTCAGCCTATCTTTCTGTCACAACATGAGATCTTCCGAGCGCTGTTCCCTACGCAGGTTCAGTCTTAGGTCCATCCTATGGTTAAAAACAGATTAGAAATCTGAAGACAAATATTTTTGACAACAATTGCTGCCTCCTTATGTCCCAAAAAGCAGGAAAATTATCATAGATGGGAGAGTCACATGGAGTCTCCCAGATGGGAACCTCTCTTCTGCTGTGCAGTGCTGGTTTGTGCTGCTGGTTGAGACAAAGCAGGGCATGCTACCTGTGGTCCCGCGGGATTAGTTTATGGCCAAAGAGGCAGCACTTGCCATGTGAAAACAAGAAAAGCCAAACAGAAGTCTTTTGCATGATTGGTGAATATGTAGTTTGGTTTAAATGAGCCATCCTCCCTCTCTACCACTGTTACGTTAGTACATTTTAGTGTTGTTCTGTCTCCTGCATGGATGCAACATGAATAAAAAAATAAAATACTCTGATAGTCATGACAAACAGCTTTAAAATTGTCTGCAAGAAAAGGAATACAACTGTCCAACCTGATAACTCTCTTCTGTCTCTTTAGCCAAATGATCTAGACCAGTAGATGTGAAGAAAAACCAACCCTGAAATAGTGTTGTGTGTGTAGGGAGGCTTCCAGAGCCCATCAATCTTTTCTAATTGTATCCAGGAACCTAAGAACAGTAGAGAGTCTTGCAGTCCTCATCCTCATACATATCCAGTGTTATATCTTATGTGAATCTCAAAATATGTGAGCTTTTAGTATCACTAAAATATATGAATAAAAGATGTGAATATTGATGTGGGTTTTTCTTCTGAAGCACTGGTGATACCATTCCATGGCTATTGTATTGACATGCTATAAAAATAATTCCTTTTAATGCATGTCACTATATTTCACTGACCCACAGACTGAAAGTCAGAGAATGTCCTTAGCTTGATGAGTAAAATATTAGAGGGAAGAGATCCAATTTAAAATCCATTCTCTGCACTCTTTGCAGCAGAATTTGAACCGCAGTTTCTCACCTCAGGGAAGCTTGTGTAGAGCTGGGCTAGAGGTTTTCCCTTGATGCTGTACCAAAGGTGCATCCTTTGGTATCAGTAGCTGCTCTGTTCCAGGAGCTGGGCCGTGACCACCTGGGCACTGCCTGGAACAAGAGGCCTCCCTGTCCCATCCCTTGTCCTAGCAGGGTATGTGCATCCTAATGCGGAGCCCCAAAAGGGAAGGGGAAAAGGGGAGTCCCTGTCCTAGAGCGCTCGGTACCCAATAGCACACTCAATGAGGACAGATGATTACATGCTCAGAGCCCTCTAACAATGGGAAGGAATTGTGTGCATACTAATCCTTCATGCTCTGTGCAGCTGTTACATATGGCAGCCAAAAGAACAAGTAGCTGCCTCCTTTTCCTCCTCCTTATGTGAGCTACAGGCTTGCACATGAGCGAAATGTCGTGGCACGTGCGATGGTGCAGAGCTGGGCCCCCTGTGCTGGCTGGAGTGGGGCTCATCTGCTCGCTTCCCTCTGTGTCAGGACCTGCGTGCACAGACCTGAATTTCAGTGCCTTCATCTTCCAGCTGAACCCTGTGTCATTTCCTGCTGTGGCCTGTCCCAGGGTGATGTACCTCATTTGGGGTCCAAGGGAATGCTTTAAACTCTGGTTAAACTTAATGTTTGCTTTTTATTTTGGTGAATTGCTATCTTGGAGGGTTCCTGAGTTTGTGTGTGCTTTCTTTGTGACACAGATGCTAAATAAAATCAATAAAGCTTGAAGGGCTCTGGGTGTAGTGTTGAGGCACAATGTGGCGTGAGTTTATAAATGTATGTATTAAGATATGTTCAATTTTGCTTATGGTCTGTTTTATTGTTTCAGTATTACATTTGTTTAAATATTTAGTCTTATTTAAAATTAATCTTGCTCCTCTTTGGGATGTTTGTACATGTTGAGCTTCTGTGCTGTGTGGTTTCTCCTAGCAATTCTTTGGTTCTTCATAGTAAGCGGAAGAGTTACAGCTGTCCAGGTTGGTCATCCCTGCTGCAGCACTGTCCTTATGCCATTGTGCGACAAATGCGTGTTCAGTTTTGTTGAGGATGACATAATCGGAGAAGTTTAGCTTCTGCCAGGTTAGAACAGCTTCCTCCATCTCCTTTTGGCTTCACTGCTAACAAATCAAAGCAAACCACTGTTGGCTGTGGGAGGACTGGAGGGTACGAGGGCAGCTGAGCCCCATAACGCTACTGCAGGATGCAGGGATCAGCCCCGAACAGGAGATGTAACGCTGGCATGGCCCCAGTTTCCAGACATGGACCCTCATCCTTTAGTCTCATCCTTGGCACGCTGTGACTGTGCTTATGCTGAGCAGTGAAGCTACTGAATTCAGAGTGTGTGGGTGCTGTGATTTGAAAATTTACCTCTAGTTTTCTGTCAATCTAGTGTGCCAGTGTGAACATTGCTGTAAGAAGCTGTTTTATTTCCATAGAGCTCTGGGAGTGCCTTTAGATCACATTTCAATGTTGTATTTTTTTTTTGTGGGGTCAGTGAGAATGTACTATGTCAAAACTCATTTATTCAGATTTGTTAATAGATTCAAGAAGAAAATGAATTTTGCAATTCTGTGCGTTGCATAGAGTTTTCTTGCTCAGACCAATTTATTGAGTTTGAACCCAGCTCGCTCTCTCTGAAGTCGTTCACACCTCTCAGGGGTGTCTTTGTCAGGCAGTTGATGCAGTAATTTCTTGAAAATATTAGTAGAAAAATGGAATTTGAAGGCAAGATCAGGCTTACAGTCTTGAAACAGCAGTATTAAGGGAAGGAAAAAAGTAGAAATTCACAGGTGTTTTTGCTGTCATAAATTTCTGTGAAGTTCTTGAAGGAAAATGAGTGCTAGGTCGTATTTAGATGTGGGTTTTCTTTTTCCTTTCCACATCTCATTTTAATTTTTCCGTAACATACATCATATTTAAGATCTTTCTGTGTTAAGGGGTCCTTGATGCATCAAAGAACAATTACTAGCTGCTAAGTAAAAAATATAGTATCATAGAATAGTTAGGGTTGGAAGGGACCTTTTAAAGCTCATCTTGTCCAAACCCCCCTGCAAGAAGCAGGGACATCTCCAACTGAATCAGGTTGCTCAGAGCCTCATCCAACCTGGCCTTGAACGTTTCCAGGGATGGGGCATCCACCACCTCTCTGGGCAAACTCTTCCAGTGCTCTACAACTCTCATTGTAAAAAAATTTTTCCTAATATCCAATCTAAATCTACCTCCCTCTATTTTAAAACCGTTACCCCTCGTCCTATCACAACAGGCCCTACTGAACAGCCTCTCCCCATCTTTCCTGTAGGCCCCCTTGAGGTACTGGAAGACCGCTATCAGGTCTCCCCGGAGCCTCCTCTTCTCCAGGCTGAACAGCCCCAACTCTCTCAGCCTGTCCTCATAGGAAAGGTGCTCCAGCCCTCTGATCATCTTTGTGGCCCTCCTCTGGACCCTCTCCAACTGGTCCATGTCCCCCTTATGTTGGGGACTCCAGAACTGGACGCAGTACTCCAGGTGGGGTCTCACCAGGGCAGAGTAGAGGGGGAGAATCACCTCCCTCGACCTGCTGGCCACGCTCCTCTTGATGCAGCCCAGGATGCAGTTGGCTTTCTGGGCTGCAAGTGCGCATTGCGGGCTCATGTTGAACTTCTCATCCACCAGCACACCCAAGTCCTTTTCCTTGGGGCTGCTGACTATGGTGACTATTTTTCAGAATGTGGTGCTTCTTAGAAATTTTATATCTGTAATATATTTTATAAGGATACCCTTGCAGTAAGTATTCAGCGTAAGTTAACCTATGAGTTTGGGAATCAGATCCTGCATTAGTGAGCCAAAATTCTGCAACCTCATTCTTGCCTAAGCCTCAGCCTTTCATGCCAAAGGGAATTGAAATGGGAGGAAACAAACTGTGGTTGTCTTACAGCAATGGATTAAAATTATCCCACAGTGGCCTGGGGAATATTGTGGCCATGAGGGAAAGGGTGATAACTTCAGCTGACTTTAATTTGGCAGAGGTCATCCTGCCCTCTCTTTTAATATTAGCTGTTGGAGAGCTGTGATTAAGTGTTCTTCCTCCTGATAACAGCTCACAGAAAAGTGGCTGACAGGTAGAAACAGCAGCCAAACTGCTGCGTGTTTTAGAAGGTGTTTGCTGATGCGCTGGCATCCCTTGTCAGCACTGCCGATAAGCTCTAACACAAACTGCCACCCAGAATTTCTTTGGCAGCCCAGCAAACAGCCCAGCTATGCACAATGTGCTAATTGCCACAAATTTGCTACACTTGGTTGGGAATGACAGGGTGACTGTGTATGGTGGGGTTTTTTAATAATCTAGTCCTTACATACTTAGCTTGTACCAGTTTTGTTCTGAGAACAGGCATTTAGATTTTTTTTATACATTGGCAGCAAAGGGAATTTTTGTTAACCTCAAATACTGTTGATTAACTACAATACAAAATTGAAAGCAATTTCACTTAAAACTAGTTGAAAAGTACAATAAAAATTTCTGGATTGCAATATGAACACCTTTTATATTGCTGCAGTGTTTTTAAAATACTATAGCAAATATTTAGCTTTTCTTTCAAAGACCTTGTAAAGTGAGAAGTACCTTTTCTCCAGAAAGGAGCTGGCATCCAGAAGCTCACAACTGAGTGTCCCTTTCCATCCCCTCAGAGATGGGTAGGATGGGTAGGATATCTTCTGTTCCTTTCTCTCAACAGGCAGTGTGTATTGTTTTTCACTTTCTACCTGTCATCTCTCCTATCTGCATTAAAATATTTCTTTAACTGTTAGAGCAGTTCAAGCCCACAAGATGGGGGTATAAGGTATTGTATATAGAAATTGGGAGGAGAGTGAGTGTGTCTCTTCTCTATGTGAAGGTATTTAGGAGAATGAAGTCCTCCTGTTTGAGGGGCAGGGGTGGGGCACTGCTCAGCTGTCTTTGGTGGTGGATGGAGATGCTGGCGTTTCCCAGATGTGGAGGTTACTCCTTTGGCACCTGCTGTGTGCTGGTTTTGGCTGGGAAAGAGTTAATTTTCTTCATAGTAGCTAGTATGAGGCTATATTTTGGATTTGTGCTGAAAAGAGTGTTGATAACACAGAGATGTTTTAGTTACTGCTGAGCAGTGCTTGCACAGCATGAAGGCCTTTTCTGCTTCTCACCCCACCTCACCAGCAAGGAGGCTGGGGGTGCACAAGGAGTTGAGAGGTGGACGTGGCTGAGACAGCTGACCCCAACTGACCAAAGGGGTATTCCATACCATACGATGTCATGCTCATCATATAAAGCTGAGGGAAGAAGGAAGGGGAGGGCGTTCAGAGTTGTGGTATTTTGTCTTCCCAAGTAACGGTTACGTGTGATGGAGCCCTGCTTTCCCGAAGATGGCTGAACACCTGCCTGCTAATGGGAAGTGGTGAATGAATTCCTTGTTTTGCTTTGCTTGCATGCACAGCTTTTGCTTTACCTATTAAACATTCTTTATCTCAACCCACGATTTTTCTCACTTTTACTCTTCTGATTCTCTCCCTAGTCCTGCTGGGTGGGAGTGCGCAAGTGGCTGTGTGGTACTTAGTTGCCGGCTGGGGTTAAACCACGATGTCCTGCTACATGTTGGTCTCTGCTGCATGCTGCTGATGTTGGTGTGGTACCACCTAGCAGCTGCTACCAGGAGCGATGGTAATGACCCATCGGACTTTGACAACACTCAGCTTTAGGCTGCAGGGCAGACATGGCAGGTGCTTCTGAACTTCTCATCTTTTCATGGTCAGAAGCCATGAGGCACCTCCAACCATGCCCAGAGAGGCAGGGATGGAGAAAGGAGAGTTGCTTGTTGCTCCTGTTACAGCCTATAAACATCCTGGCGCAAACCAGGCTGCTTCTGCTTGCCCAAAACTAAGGACACGTAGGAAATGCAGGTTCATGCTAGTATCTGCCTGTTCTTTCCCAGCCAATTTATGATGTTGATCCTAGGAGCATGCTGGGTATGCTCATTTCTCTTTGAAATATAAAGCTGTTACCTTTCTGCCTTCCTCTGGCTGCAATTTGGAAAGAAGAATGAGGGAGGTACACAGGGGGGGAGTTGTGAATATGAATGTGATGGAAAGAACATTTCATGGTATTATTCTTCACTATAATATAGCAAATAATAAAGTGCTCTCTAGTCATAACACCACATGTTCATTATGCTGCGGGAATTGGCAAGGACTGATAGAAGGAACAGTATTAAGAGAAAACAGTATGTTGGCATGTTTGGTTTCTGTCCAAGAGCCCTAGTAAATGAGGAGAGTGAATAAAGAGCAGGGAGAAGATCCTCTATAGACTGTTAGTCAAATTGGGCTGAATTTCCTTGTCAACTGAAGGAAAGCGAATGGAGAGGGCAGGATGTTTGGAGGGCTTTGAACACACCCAAGGCAGAAAACAAAGAAAGGTGTTTAGAGACTGAAAGGTTTCTTGGTGTTTCTTTTTTTTAAAAAAAAACACTTTAATCTTTTGTACTCCCAGTGGTAATATCCTGGATTGCTCTTTCGTTCAGCAGAAGTGATAATTGTTACAGTAATACTGTGTGAAGCGCGAGATAAAGGAGGGAACAGTCTGAAGGAAAGACCCTGTTTATTCTGATTAAGGAAATCAGTGGACTGATTGCCATTTAGCTTCATGAAGTGGAGCTGCAGGCACTTTGTATTTATTTTGTCTTTTTTATTTTAAGCCTTTTTTTTTTTTTTTTTTTTTTTTTTTTTTTTTTTTTAATAGTAGTATATTAAATGTCAGGAAATAATTGTTATATAGTCCTTGAAGAATCATGCCTTTTAGTTTGTAGTTGTTTTAACTTTTTAGATTTCATCTGTTCTAAATCCCAGTGAATCCTTAGGTGAATCCATAAAAGTTCTTTTACAGACATCCATGATTTTCTTATTTATTTAGTTATTTTTTTCTTAATACAGATAAACTTCCCCTTGTGGTTTTCCACTGAGGTTCAACATAAATAACACACAAATATCAGAGATGCACTGTCTTAAAATAAACCTGTTTATCAGCATTCTTGGCTGCTTAATTCTGAATTAACAATCTGTGGCCTTTTTTTTGCAAGCGCTGCTAAGCAGAGCTCTGTGAGCTCAGCAGCCGTGACCCTCCTTCCATGAGCAGTGAGTTGCTCTGTGGGCTGCGATCTGAGTATCTGCATCCTCCTGGTCTCCAATGGGCCGTGGAGAAAACAGAACTGCTTTTGTTTCCACAAATGTGCTTATATTCCTCTTGGCTCTGCGCTCGGTGTCTGTGAGCAGATCTTAAGCATGTGGATTCAGCTGCCTAAGCCAAGGTTTGGTGCAACTGAGGTGCTGTTGGCCAAATATGTTTGAGTTGGGTTTCTATCTGGGATCATTTTGCCCTTCTCAGAAGGTACATAAGTTCTCCTTGGCAGCAGAGGAGAAGCGCTGGTAGGCAGGCAGAGCTTGGAGGTTGTACAGAGCACCTTGTTTTTTGGGAAGATGTGGCATTTCTTACTCACATTGTCATAAGATTTGGTCTTTAGAGGGAATTTGCTCCTCTCCAAATTAGGTGTGCTGGTATCTCAATCATGTGCGGGGAGTCTGGTGATAGCTTCTCAATTCTCCGTGTTACAGCATCAGTGCAATTTTTGTAATACAGGTATTTCACCTGTAGGACAAACATTTTCTGACATGTCTTAAAGAGTTATTGAACTTGAAGTGGGATTGAGGGAGAAATAGAATGTTTTGTGATATGCAGGTGGTGGGACTAGATGATTGAATAGTCCCTTCTGGCCTTTACCTCTATAAAACAATAGAGCTGTTTTGCTGAGGGCTTGACTTTGAGGACTGACTTAGTGCCATGCCCCACAGAAAGATATGGCACACTTTGGAGGCATTTTCCAGGCTAACCAGAAATATGGAATAATTACCAGTTGCGCAAACCATTAGAGGCCTTCTGTGGTATTCAGAAAATGCTAAAATAGATGAATAAAATGGGCCTTGTCCTTTTGTAGCTGCTGAAAGATTGCCAGCAGGATTCCTGAAATGAAACGTAACTCAGATCTCTCTCTTCTGCAGTTTTAACTTGTAGATTTATGTTGTCAGAGCTGTACATTGCTTTTCATTTTTTGATGAAATTATTTGCTGCTGTTACAATATATTTACGTATTTTTGCAGATTTTGGAAAGTTCGAAGTTGTTGTACTTTGATCAGATGCCAGAAGTTATTAACAATGACTTGCTGCTATTTTACTGTAAAACTAACAAATGCAGGAAGTAATATATTTTATGTCTGAAATTTCACATTAGCTGGCTAAACTTCATATTAGCAGTGAAGCACACATTCATTGCAATGTTTGTCAAAGTGCAGTACAGAGTAACTTGCTTCAAAGCAAAGCCAGTATGAAGTGAGGCTGACTGTAAGGGGGACCCTTCTCCCCTCTTTCTGATGTACTGAGTGATGAGGTATTCTGTGTCCTGAGTGCCTGGTGGGGAGCTCCAAACTCCTGTGCTAATAGTTCTCATGGAAAACCAGCGCTGCTTCCTCAGCTGTAGAGTGCAGGTACAAAAAATCAGGTTTAGGTCAAGTTGTCTGCTGCCCCACAGTACTTAAGTTTGGTAATTAACAGTGGCTTAAACCAGTTTTTCTCTCAGTGCTGTTGCAGGCAGACACAATTTTGCAATGCCATTTCTAGTTTTTGGTTTTCTTTCAAAATATTATATTTGTGTTTTATTTTAAAAAAATCTTCTGAATGGAGCCCTCTGTGCAATAAAAGTTACATCTTAAACTATACAAAAATTCCTGCTGTCACATTAAAAAGAAAAAAGAAAGGGGAAAGGGCAGATGGCTAGAGAGGGACACTGAATTTTCTACACCTGCTTTATCCTGACATAAGTCTGCTGAAATTGAATAGCTGCATCAGCCAAAACCAGCTTTAGTGGAACTAAAGACTCAGACTCAGTCTGCAAGAGTTTTGGGGTTTTTTTTGGTTCTGCATCTTGCATTGTTTGAATGAATTCAACAGCAAATTTTGCAGGCCTTTTATTTTCCTGGCTTTGTTCTTTTTTTCTTTCTTTTTTTCTGCCCTGCCCTCCACCTTTTCCTCCTGATCTCCTCTGCTGTTCCCATATGCAACAGAAAGGACACTTCTTACTGCTCTTCTGGTGGTTACTGTGAACTGGAAACAAGAGCTCTCCCACTGCATGGGACCCATGGACAGAGAGGTAGCAGTAAAGTCTGCCTGCTGCTGTGTGAAGCAGTTACAGACTTTGTGGTTGCAAAGCAGAGCGACCTGCGGTTGGCTACTGGGAATGTCTGGGACGGGGATCTTAAAATGCTTTGATATATATATTTTAAAAAAATATTTTTTTTTTTTTTGATAGCTGTTGAGATCTTATCCAGTTGCCTTGTGTTGCTAGCTACAGCTCCATCTCCAAGTCCTGTGACTGTGGGAGATGCTGCTTTGGTTCTTCAAATGCCAGTAATCCCTTGGCTTTGTCATTATTGCAGAAAAACATGGTGATATGAACTGTAAAGGGTGAAATCTCTAGGATCAAATGAAAAAAAAAGGTCAAATTTCCTTCTCAAATAACCACGACTCATCTTTTCTTTGGGTCATGATTTTTTCCCAATGGGTTGATGAAACTGCATAATGGGAACTGGGGTTTTTTTTGGTTTTTTTTTCTTTTTTCCCTGCTTGGTGGGAATCCATTTTTGTTCCTTTTCATTGTGGTTGTGACTCTAGCAGAGTCTCTGTCAGAAAGCAGTTGAGATGTGCAGCAAAATCTCTTTTTTTTTTTTATTAGATTCATAACTCTGCTTTTAAATTATCTAGTTCAGGTACTATAAAAAAGTCTAAACAGAAAACAGAACACGTATCAAGTGTATCGTTACACAAAGGATAAAATAATCTTCTGTGACATACATCAGTTTTGTAGTTTTGCATCCTACACGTACCAAATCTCAAAGTAAACATTTTGAGATCTGGTCATAATTTTTTTTTGTTCATGTTCTCAAAATCTGCAGTTTGAACTTTAAGTATGTATTCTGAAATGATGTTTTCCCAAATATAATTTAACTTTAGAGCTTTCTAATGTGATCAAGAAAGCCCTAATGTGAATTTGGAGAGACAAAAGGTGAACCAATTTGCTGAAAATTGCTCTGGAAATTACTGTGAATACAATGTACATGTGGTGCAATTCTTGAAACGTTCAATGATCCTGGTCAGTAGATTGTCTTCGGATAAAACATGTCTACTATAATAAAACTGTTTAAAAAAAAAAAAAAAATTAAAATGTATACTTTATGATACCATACCGGTCTTATAATTACTTCGTATTGACTAATTTCTTCTTAACTTAGGTATTATGAGGCACCAAGTGTTAAGAAGCGTGGCTGTGTGTCACAATGTAAAGGACTCTACTGGTGGTGTGTGTATGCAAGTGAAATGGGAGAGCACTTAGTAGCGTTACCCCCTTCCTCCCTTTTTAAAAATGCTTTGGTGAGGGGCACACCTAACACATACTGTGTCTTACTGGGGCATGGACAGCTTTTGGTTAGCCAAATTCCACACTGACATGCAGTGACAGGAGTTCACCATTGAATCTATTGGTCTTTGTACCCAGAGCTGATCTTGACCTGATTTCTCTGTGCAATCAATTCATATAAAACCAGATGCCAACAATCTATATTAACTGTGAATTAAATTCTTATCAAAATGGATTGCCCCAGTTTATGGTGAAACAAACAGCCCATGTCTCTTGTTCAAAAAAATGTACCATCTGGCTGATAAAGCTGATTATTCAAAGTGTTACTAAAAATGTCTGCATGTCTACAGAGGAGCAAATAATTGGCCTTAGGAAGAAAAAAGAATCCTGCTGTTACTCCTGAAAGTTATGCTGATTGATATGGTGATTTGTTGTCCCAGAACGCCTGAAGATGAGGAGTTGTGGGGGAGGAGGTTGTTTATGGGGTGAGATTCCTTCTCCTGTGGGTAGGAGAAGGGATGCGTTGTGAACCTTGTGTGTGCACTATACTTTCAGTCCTCCTGCATTCCAGCAATGCTAACTTTTATAACCATAAAAGATAATTATCCCTAAGACATGCCTGTTACTGTTGTGGGAGCAATTCTGAAGCAAAATGACTATAATATAGCTGAATGAAGAACTCAGATGGTTTCTCTTAAAATAATAGGGCAGGTCATGTTCAAAAAAGAATTAAATATGGGGAGAGATACATTGGAGCAGAACCTAGATTCTGAAAGTAAATTGTTGAAGACCATAACCTGGTTTCCTCAATGAGTATTAATCCAAATTGTGTATAGCAGATACGACGGTGAGTAATAGCAGTTAAGCTAAGGTCCAATTTCCATCACATCTTTCTAGGAAATATAAGACCTAGTGTTGCATAGCAACAGTCAAAGGTATAGCAATATTTGCACTTGAAAATGTTTAGTGCTTTGGGAAGCATTAGATGGCTGATGAAATAGGTAGTGAGGAAATGGTATTACTCTCTCCTAGGGTACTGGTTTAAATTTGGTCTCTACTGTAGTGGCTGACAACTGTTACCATCTGAATAACTAGCTAGAGGTCTACAAAATGAGTTATTAGTCTCAGTCCGATTTTCAGGGCACCCGTACTCACATCTTGAAAACTATTCCTGTAGTTGGCAATGTTTGCTCTGAAGGCAAAGCAGATGCAAATAGCTGTGGAGGTGGCCACAGAGCTCCCTGTCTCAGAGTACTCCTGCCCCATCGCAGGCTCCCTGCTATTGTCCTGCTGCCAAATAGAGGAGTTTTGACTTTTCCTAGCATTCTCTACAGGTGTGTGGTAAACTCGAAAGCATGTTATTTAAATTTCGCAGGATCCTGGTATTTTTGCATTTTGTGTTAACTGTAAATGTTTTGAGTAAAAGATGCTGCCTAGGACTCTTTTCATCTTCTGAGATTCTCCTGAATTGTATTACATTTAATTTTTTTCAGAATCAAATGTGAGTTCCCATTGAAGGTAAGAGTTTTCCAGAAATCTGCAGTCTCTATGCTACCAGTTTTCAGAAGGTCTGTGGTCACCTGGCACACCTGGAAATAGTTGCTCTGAAAACCAGGAGAGCATCAGAAGAAGCTGAGGAGTAGAGCTATTTGGAACCATGTGACAAGAATTTGGTAGTGCTGTTCCTACATTAGGTGTTTATTGCCCAAAGCTGAGCAGCCTTTTGTCAGAACAGCTGACAGTATGGCCTGAGTGCATGCTGCGGCTGGGCTAAGGGATGTCCCTGGCAGAGTAACTATGACCAGAAGGCATAAAAATTGGCAGCTAACAGCATACAACAGTTGTAAGACTAGTTGCTAGATTTTTTTCTAAGCATATAGTTTTGCTTTATTTTACTAGCATTTAATATGCTTTAAAGGAAGTGTGTGTAGTAGATCTCCAGAGTAAATCCAATACAGTTGAGAAGTGTGGCAGGGCTGGAGGATGTCCTTTACTACATGCAGCTTTCACTCAGTGCCAGTGCTGAGTCTTCTTTTTCTTAACTGCCCAAAGTAATGAATTCAGTAAGAACACTCATAACAAGAGAGAGGTCCAGATTTAAGATCTACTGATCTTTAAATAATCACCTAAGAAAGTATTCTGTCATTGACTCCAGTTCATTGCTTTAATATAGGAGACCTCAGGACATCCCTAAATTAAATCAATGGCAGATTTACAGGACATCTTAAGCTATTTTTTTTTTCTGTAAAAATATGTCTTTGAATCTTAAAGTAATTTTAAGAAGTTGTGGCCATTTGCAGGTAAAAAGATTTGTAACCATTCTACCTCAGTTGCTTTTCCTAAAGGTGAGAAATTATGCCTGTGACATTTGACTGTTAAGATAGTAGCAGGGGTGAGGAAAGGTGTTTATTAGTGAGGTCGCTTGTATTAGCAAAGTAAGTAAAGGAAAAGAAAACTCACTGGATACAACTGTGAGGCTAATTCTTGTGTAACTTGGAGTTTTGAAGGTCTTTGGTAGAAAACTCTTCTTGAGCTTTCCTTTATTATATGAACACCAGGCCAGTGCGACCCCTTTGCACGTGTTTAGAAGTTCAGAGATTTCTGCCCTCTCATATGTGAAGGGGAAGAGTAACATTCCTTAATCTAATTTGGGACCATAGCAGCTAATCCAAAATAGTTTAGAGACTGTATGACCTTGAACATGATTGATTTTCCTTATTTTCTCTATATACTGCACAAACAATGTGTTTATGCATATGCGTTATTGGTGGATTGCTTAAAATCGGAGAATTTAAAATTGCGTTTAGCAGAAAAGTTAGTTTTCCTACAAATAAACTACTGTTATTTTAAGGTAGTTCCTCTTTTTCACCACACAAGTGAAGTATGCAATGACACTTTGTGACATCTCCCCTATCTCCAATATTTTGTTTTTCTCACAGTTTAAAATCATACAGGTACACATGAAATGGAGTTTTCTGGTCATGCATGAGATGTAACGTGGGACTGGAGGGGATGGTCTATGAGTGGAAGCAGGTGCTATCCTTAGTTTTTCTGCCTTCCTAAGGAATTCTGCAACAACCTGCTTTAAAATACATGAAGGATTGTGAATGTACTAATATTTTATGGTACTTGGAACCTAAATAACTTACCATGTATTCTTAAGTACCTTATTTTTTCCCCAGACCTTCTAATATGTTGTTTGTTTGTTTTTTTCTTTTGACTGTAAAAATCTTTATGGTTCACCATTTTAAATATACTTTCACCTGTCTCTGAAATGGGAGACAGGGCAGTTTTCAGTTGTTATTTTTGTTTAAGAGGAAAGTGATGCCTAGAAAGGAATTTTATAAAATGTTGGAAATTATTTCCTATGCAAAACACATGTGCTTTTTCTTGTGGGGGAAATTTGAGTTTAATCCAAGAGATTGTGGAGTTTCTATTACCTTGGCGACACTTGTATACACAACAAAACAGTTAATTGTGAGCTGGTTTTAAATCTCAGGATCTGTTTCAGATTTGCTTTTTATTTCAGGAGCATTCATATGAAAACTGGAAACAGAAAGGAATATATCTCATACATACAGTTAAGGCCAGGGTCGGTATGTGAATGCTGAAAGGAGTACCCCTTATTATATATCTGTCGTTTTGTTTAAAAAGTATTAAGCTCTGCAACGTCTTTGGTTTTAGTGGGAACTCTGCACACCCTATATATCTGAAAAACTAGTCATGTTCACATAGATTCCTAAGTACAGTTTTTATTTAAGCACTTATTTTAGGCATCTTTGGGCCTGACTTTTAAGTAAACTAGATCCAAAAAGAAACTGAATATCCTGTGTGCAAATACAGCCCCTTGTATACAAAGCAGATAAAGTTAGTGCACAAATTACTTTGTTGTTGTTTTTAACCTTAGCTGAAGAAATTTGCTAGCCCTTCTTGACATTTACAATGAAAACTTTTAGAAATGTATGCAAAATCTTAGAGAGATTCACTTTGTTTCTTGGCTGCTGCCGTACTTCAGTTGTATCTTCATGAAGATACCTTTGAATTAATTTTTGAATGAAGCTATTTTAAGATAACATTGTTGAGGTTTCATATGTGTTCACCTTTTAAAATCAATTTTGTATCAGCAGGAGTTCTTATTTGACCAGCCTATACCAGGTCTGATCTCATTCTTTGAGATATATATATATATATGTGTGTATATATGTGTGTGTGTGTGTGTGTATAAAAACTTTTATATAAAAACTTTAAATATATATGTACACACTTAACTTTACTTAACTTTCTATCTATAACTCAAGTTAAGTTTATATATATAATGTTAAGTTCTGGTATTTGCAAGGAGAACTTGGTTTTGCATCAGTGTATCTGTAGGCAGCTTTCCCATATGGGATTAGTACTTAAACGTATCACCCTAGGTGGTCTTAGTTTACAGAGTGAAAGGAATATGATCTATTCATTGGGATTAACTGTTTCTAAAAAATGAACAACACTGCCCCCCAATTTGTTAATGCATTAAGCCTATTTATGACCTTTTGCACTGAAAGAATGGTTTTTGGTTTTGTTTTTTTTATTTGATACATTCTGAAAAACAGGTTAAAAGTGGTGATAACTATCTCTTTTTCTTTTTGCTTAAATTTTCATATGATCCTATCACAGAAAAGAAAAAAAAAAGGCTGTTTCTTTTTCTTTTAAATATATACTCATGTTGTTTTTGAAAGGTTCTACATTAAATGTGCATATATCAGATGAGAAATACATTTAATCTGTTTGATTATGTAAAAGATTCATGAAATGGTTTGGGTAGGAAGGGACCTTAAAGAGCCAATTCCTTATCCAGTGAGTGGTCCATCTGTCAAATCTGTGTCTCTTCAATTTGGAGACAAGGATGTTGTGCGGGATAGTGTCAAATGCTTTGCACAAGTCCAGGTAGATGGCACCAGCTGGTCTTCCCTTATCTGCCAATGCTGTAGTGCCGTTGTAAAAGGCCACCAAATTGGTCAGGCACGATTTGCCCTTAGTGAAGCAGCGTTGGCTGTCACCAGTCACTTCCTTATTTTCTGTGTGCCTTAGCATGGTTTCCAGGAGGATCCGCTCCATGATCTTGCCAGGCATGGAAGTGAGACTGACTGGCCTGTAGTTACCCTGGGTCTTCCTTTTTTACCTTTTTAAAAATGGGGGCTATGTTTCCCCTTTTCCAGTTAGTGGGAACTTCACCAGTCTGCCATATTGTATTCATCATATAAATGAAATCCTACTCTTGGAAAGCTCATAAGATAAAATATAGTTTTCTTGGTGTATATTTTCTGCTTAGTTATTAGATTAAGGAACTCCCAATGCATGTGCCCCCCCCCCCCCCCCCCC
>WHYT01015081.1:33134-47197 GCA_009806455.1 Tetrax tetrax | reverse complement strand
AAAACATACTGATGAAGGCATTATAACATACTCTGAAATAATCTTGACTTGATACATCTCTTGATGCTTCATATAATTAGGCATTTTCTTGAACTATTGGAATGACTGAAGTGCAGGGTATGGAAAGGCTTTGCATGAGAGAGGTTTAGGACCCAAAATACACACTCATGAGCTCTTGGTTGTGTTTCTCAGCATAGGTCTACCTGAGTTCTTGAGGAAGTGCCTGCCACCAATTCAGTGACCACAGCTGTGGGATCTGTGTGTTTACACACATAGGTACACGTGATGCTGCTACTCTGAAGATTTTACCAAGGATTGTGCTTTTCAGAGCATTTTCCTCAAAATGAGCTGGACATTTTCAGCACTATGCTGTCCATGTGTTTTGGTCTTACCCTTCTCTAAAGGACCACAGAAAGAGGGAAGATTGAGGAAACAAACCTCATTTTGAAGTCTACAGCATGCCATGTGGGTTTCCAGGGGTGCAAAAGCAGGTAAAGTAGCGTGTGAAGCTACTACGTAGTGGTCTGGATCCATACTGCTCTCCTGGGCTGCCCTGGGCAGCTGGGCTGTGCTCTTTCTGCAGTGCTGTGAAGATCAGAGATGGTGTTTTGATTCTGCGTGAGAGCAAAACTTCCCTGTGAACCAAACCTGTTTACAAAGTCATGCCTAGTTCTGCGCTCATCAAAGTGCGGTGTCATCTGCAATCTGGGCTCTTGTGTCCGGTTCTGCTTTTGGGATAGGTTTCTATGAGTGCGAATGAGAGGATTTTGTTGATATTTTGGAGTCCTTGAGCGTTATAGGGAGCTTACAGAAACATGCAATGTCTTTGAGGACCTTCCACGGCCCAGCCCTGTTGTGAAATGCAAGGGAGTTGGTTCCCCATGTGCACTGGTGGGGCATCACTGCAGCAGCAGCTCCACTGATAGAGAATTTACTTTATTACCAGGGCTTGATGTTACGTGGGACTTGGCAGGCAATTGATAACGCACACCAGAAAGCTGAAAAATCATCAGCATAAAATCCTGAGGCAAGTGGCAGGCAGGGTGTCAAACTGACTGACTGAACTGTAGAAAGAAGGGAGTAGGAGCCTGTTTCCAAACAGCAGTGCTGTATAAATGGCAGCATGTGGGGGAGTCTGTCAGTGGGAGGATAAAGGGCTGCAAGTGGAAAATTGGCAGACGGAGAGGAAGAGATGTATTAAAAACAAGTAGAGGAAGGAGCTTCCAGCTCTTGGGGAGGTGCTGGGAAAGGTTAGCATCAACAGCAGGAGATGGTGGTGAGGAGGGCAGATGAGCCCTCGCAGATCCAGATGTGCTGCAGTTCTTTGGTCTGAATATGCTGACAGTTACAGGCTGCACACCTGATTTTAAAGCTTATGTTTCCTCTAATCCTATTCTACAGCATAATATTCTTCATCTCTTGGCTCTGGGTCGTGCCTCTATGGCTTCTTGGCATAGTTTTCCTTCTGGTTGCGGTTGGCTGCAAAGCAGTGCTCCAGCTGGATTGCCTGGGCTGGTGTACTCTGCTTAACTTGCTCTGACTTCCTCTTTTCAGCTGTTTTTTAACTGGCATAGTGCTTGCTCTCTCTGAGTGTGGCTGCATAGATGCTGGTTTTGGGCAGATTTTCTGCCTGGTTTTCAAACCAGAAAAGAAAACAAAACAAACAAACAAACAAAAACAAAAAAAAAAAAAAGGGAAAAAATATTGCTGGTAAAATGATGTCACAGTTTTAAAGTGAAATCCTCTCTCTGTGGACAACATCAGAACAAGGCTGTTGCGTAAGCACAGGCAGGACTCATCCCACTCACTGGAGAAAGGGGGTAGAACAGCTCACGTGGTGCAGAGGCCAATGGCTTTGTCACTGCTCTAACCTCTGCCATCAGTGACTAATTTCAAACGAGTACTGTGTTACCAGACGTCACAAAAATTAATTGTATGTAACAAACTTCTTGTGGGATTCGTGGGAACATATGTTTTAAGAGTGCTGCAAGTGCAGGAGTGGGTATGAGAATGGCAGAGGGAGATGGTGTGATCCAGGATGCTGCTAATGAGTCGAACGGAACTGCTTGCTACCTCCGTATGTTGATCAAAAACTTCCCTCATCCTGTACCTCTGGAGCACTCTGAGAATTCCTTCTTTTAAACTTTAATTTACATTTTGGTGAATAACTGATCATATCAGATAAGCTGAGAAAATTAGAAACTTTTAGCACCCTCTTCAGAGGCTTTAAAAAGAATCCAGTAAATGCTCATGAAGATGGACCTTGTGGAAGCATAGTTGGGCCAAGCATGAGGCATCGTGTAGTGGAGAAACCCTTCCAGGCCAAACAATTGCTAACAAAGAATTTAATTTTATAGGGTGAAAAAGAACAAGCTTGAATTTGGAAAGACATTGATCAGTTGGTGTGTTTATGCTCAATTTACTGATACCGATACTCTGGTTCAAAGCCAGTAGAATTATGTTTCTTGATAGGTGTTTGCAACTTTCAGTTCTGTTTAAAGATGGGTCAAAAATACTAACTGGAGGAAAGAAAGAAATTATGTATTTTCTAAAGTAGAGGTGCTTAAACAGCTTATGAGGGAAGTCCTCTGGATGACTGCTTCGTTTTGGTTTTTGTTTTTTTTTCTGCTTTTATAATGGGAGATCCATGGTGGAGGTGGAGCTCAGCGCTGTGTTTGGAGGAACCGCTGATGGTCATTCCGCGGGAGGCGGAATACCCGGGCCCTCTCTGCGGGCGGCTCTGGACCTGCTGTTGGCATCAGCTGTGTCAGGTGTACAGAGCTGGTTGTATACGTGCCCAACAATGTACGGGACTGTGCCTTAAATTGGCTGGTAGTTTCATGAACGAAGGCAAAGGGTGACCATTTCAAAGGAGATTTGGCACCAAGTAATTTCTTTCAGACACTGCAGCACGATACCGCTTAATTTGCAGATGAAGAGCCAGCTACTCTCTCCAGTCTGAAACTGAGTTTCTGCTGACACTGGCTGCTGTTGCGATCACAGAATAAATTGCTTAATTTACTAACTCAGAAATGTCTGCCTGGTGCTGGAGTTTTGTCTTTTCCTGTTTCTTTGATCCTTTGAGCAGCTGAGTCGACTGCCCTGAACAAGAGCGGAGCACATCCTACAGCTGGAGGGCTGGGGCACTGATAATTATTTCCATCACTTTGCATGCAGAACAATTGCTTTCCTTCAGGATTTGCTTGCCTGTGATTTGAAAATCATTAAAACTCTCATTTAGAAACTTACGGGCTTTCAGTTCATCCTAATGTACAGGCTGTATTTTTAATGGTCTGTATTACATGCACTGAGTGCTTTCTAATTTTTTTTTTTCCCAGATTTTTTGAGTACTGTTTCTTGCTCCCTTCAGAGCTCTGTGCATACATGTGATTTTGGCACTTGGTCCTTTTCTGACGTTCAGTCATTTTTACTGTGCTAGCAGTATTACTGAGTAAGTACTGAGTGCTAAGTACTCAGTCATTGTGTTCCCTTGTCTGAGTCAAACTGGGAGCACTTCTGTCACTGTTGCAAATATGTGTGTATTTTTTTTTTTTTTTTTTTTTTTTTTTTTTTTTTTTTTTTTTTTTTTTTTTAATTGGTGCTTGTTATTATCTGGCCTGTACTACAGGCTCCTATTTATGAGGTTACATCACCAGGAATCAGCAGGACACTTGTACACGCTGATGGTGATTTCTGAGGGAGTGTAAATTGGAAACCACTCTGCTGTTACCAGCAGAAGACTGGCACGTTGCTCGTGGAGTTTCAGAGATACAAGCAAGGGCTAGGAGGGTACAGATTGGTTTGGAGCTTGATTTGAAAATAAATGTTCTGTGTCAATGGAAGTATTCGTCTTTTAGTCCAACGTAAAAGGGAGAATTTGATTGTAGGAAATTATTGATATTGGCACTTGAACGCGTTCAGTACTTAATATTAAGAATTTTTGGTGTTTCTGGTGTTGTTTGTTCAGTATCCTTGCACAGATCCCTTGAAACAACTAGGAAATAAAAGTAACGTTGACTAGGACTCATTTCTGCATATAATATCCTTCTGTATTTGCTGAAGGAAATCCAGTGGAGACAGCCAGTCCATTTTTATGAGTAGATTTTATTCACATACTCATTTTTGTAAATTTATTCACGTACTTATTTTTGTAAATTAAGGACATCTTAAAATTTCTGTGCAGGTAAATTGCTGACCATTACCTGGTGTTTTTTGTTTTGTTGGTTTTTTTTTCCCCCCATACTGTTTTCCCATGCACTATATTATTTTCTGTGTACACTGGAAGTACCTTTGTTCCAGGTGGCATGTTCCACTTTAGATTATAGCAAAATAACTTCTTCCAAGCACAGGTTGCAACCTTGTGCCTGCTCCCCTGCACACCTGGATCTCTTCCAAGGAAAGTTATGTTGGAAGTGTGGCTGTGTGACTTTGGTAAAGGATGTCGATGGGGCAGAGAGGGAAACAGGCATCTGGTACTATGAAAAAAGCTTCTAGAAAGTCCTCCAGTATGCATAGGTGAGTAGAGAATCAGTTCTCTTAAGAAAACAGTAAGCAAATTGAGTAATGTCCTGCCATGGAGTAATTCAGTCTGACTCCTCAAAAATTACTGATGTACTTATTAGCAGTTCAGGTTTGGGTCTAAGTATGTGTTGGTGAGTCAGTGTAAACCTGTTAACAACAGTTAATTACTTACAATGTTTTCTGCAACCTTACAAGATCTATGTAGTGCTATGTAATTTAGTTGTCATAATTGTGTTAAATTTCTTGACGTTATCTGTCATAAGACTTTTCGGCGAGCAGAGAGATAAGTAGCATTTTGCTAATGAACTTCTGAACCTTTGCTGAGACAAGATGTGAGAAAAATACTAACAAGGTAGAGACAAATTTATGAGTTAGTAGGTGCCAACAGTCTAACATAGGAGCACAATAGGAAAATACCCCACAAGTAAGAACAGTAAATTGAAAGTTTGAATTCTAGCCAAATATCTGAAGTCACCTCAAGAACAAAGAGTGTAAATATTACTATTTTAAAAAAAAAAAAAATATTACTTAGTCGATAAATATGCAAGACACTCATGGCATAGTTGGTGAGATGTCATTAAAAACTGATCTGGAAACTGCTGGGAACTTCAGAATATTATTGAAGTAATTTCTTTAGCTGTTGATCTGTGTTCAGAAGGATTAATTTGATTTTTATCTGTAGTAAAGACTGGAGTAGTAAATCCTGGGCAGCCTTTCTCTGTTTGGTGAGGAGGGAGAGGTGGGGTGGAGGCAACTGTCTGCAACACGTTCCAGAGAAGGAGAGGAGACCTCTTGCAGAATTGCAGCTCTTTAAATAGTTATCTCTGCACAGAGAATTAATTTGTCCTTGCTTTCTCTTATGCTTTAAATTCTGTATTTACTTTCGTAGCATGTCTCATTGCATGCACATAAGTGCCTGAACTCCAAAGGTGCAGATTCTGCCTTCAGCTGACTCTACATGGTCTGGATGCATCCTGGCGTCATGCTTCTGAAGAGACTCCTTTCATCTGTAGTCAGTAGCAAGACTTCCAGGATGACTTGCTGGATTGCTATAGGAGATCTTGAAGGACATAGTGAATTTTTCACTTTACTTGGGCTTGTCCATGCTGGAAGCCCCTTTCTGGCTCCTGGGTTGGTGATGGGGAGCTGTGGCTCTCCCCGAGTAGCAGCCACTACTGTGCAGAGCTGTGTTTCTTTGTTATGGTGAGTACAACTCAGAGATACTCTAACTCATGTCACACAGGAGAGATTTCTTAGACCATTTGAGTTTTTTAATGTTTAACAAAATAACTTTCTTGGCTGACCAGAAATAAGGGTCTTACGTCAGAGTAGTGTTGTAGAAGATCATATATACAACCTTAGAAATGGCATTTTTCTCATGTAACGTGAAAATCTTGAAGTGTCAAGCAGTTTAAAAACTGTCAGCTGAAATACTGTTCAGAGGTGAAGGAGAAATTCAGTGGTAGAAATCATGTTAGGGGAATCACCAGTCTGTGTGTCTTGGATGCATTTTTTGATAGTTACATGCACCTTTATAGTAGCAGCAGTTCTGCACAGAAGCACAGTTGCTTATTTTCCTGCTCCTTCTGTTACCTTTGCCTTATGCATGGCTTTTTAAATGACTCTGGTTGTTCTTTCCCATCCCACATTGATTTTGCTTATTATTATTGCAGTGCTTTGTTCACTAACACATTAAAAGTGATGGAAATGCAGTGAAAGGGTCAGCAAACAGAAGACTGCAGGGAGGCGTATGGTGCAAATTTGGCTTTCTTTCAAGAGAAGGCCCAGAATACAGCTTTTAAGCCAAACTTCTCATAATTTGTGCTCCTTTTTAGTGTGATTAAGTGGAGATTACTATTTTCAAAAAGCAAAACTGGAGCAAATTGGTACTGTCAAAGAACTCAAACTTCCTTATTCTCATATGGAATTTTCCTTCTGTCTCCTAGAATATTAATTTTAAGCCTGGAGTAAATAATTAAGACAAAGAACAGTCTGTCTGTCTCAGTTAAATGTCAGAGTGGGGTTCATTCTCTGCTGAAATACGGTAACGGTCACTGCAAAACAACTGGCTGCATGAAGGCAGGCACCAAAGAAGGTATTTTACCTCAGAAGCATCCCATCCTGGGGCTTCCTGGAGAACTTCAGCCTCTCTCATCCATCTGCTCAAAAGCCTCATTTTTTTTCCAGTCTTCTTTGAAAGTAAACCAGTCAACCTCAAGTGTCAGGAAAATGAGCTCGAGCTCTGAGGGAGCTCATTTTGGAGCTTTCTATGGCCTTTACTGCCTTTCCTATGTACCGTGGTGTGCTGGGTGCTGAGTGTCTACACTTAGCTGCTGTGGTGGAAAAACACCTCCTCGATGACTGCGAAGTTCATCGGTTGGAGCTCTTGTTTCAGGAAGGTAACAGACAGCAAGTGCCCTGTCTTTTGAATATCTCCCAGGGATTTTGCTTGATTTACTGTGAATTCTAGGGTTCAAGCCTGGAGCTGACAAGATCCATATTGTAGCAGTAAGGCATGCGTGTCCGAGCAGTCAAAATGTTCTTGTTAATGATGGGTAGAAATTCGCTGCTGTTCTTTAATCATCCAGAACTGGAGAATCTAACCAGACCTTCATGTCACTGGGACAGATAATAAAATGATAGTTACCATTTGTCATGGGGCCTTATAAGAGGTTCAGCCAAATCCTTTGGCAGCTTCCCCAAGCTTATTGAGATGTGGGTTTGGGTAAGTAGTGAGGCCATTAAAGCAGTTGGCTCTAGTAAATAGCCTTGGATTGAGTCCTCACAAGTTAAAATGAATGGAAAGATAAGTACAAACATGCATGTAGGTAAAGGTTTGGGATTGGAAAGGACAGAATACGTTAATCTGATTCTTTAGTTTATCTAAGTCTGCTGGGTTGTGCTGCTCGAATATAGTGGCTTGAATATAGAAGTATTTTCTTTTCTTTTCTTTTTTTTTTTTTTTTTTTTTTTTTTTTTTTTTTTTTTTTTTTTTTTTTTTTTTTTTTCCCCCACAGGCAGACCACTGTCCATTTTTTAGGGATAACTGTGGTTAACTGAAGCTAAAGGACCAGTGGTCACACAGGCAGAGTTGACCCTGGAAACCTTTGCGTAGGAAGAACAGTAAGAAGTTTGCTGTAATTGATGTCCCTGTGAAGGACAGCAAGAGTCAGGAATGTAGGGACAGAGCTCTTTAGAGGGCTGAATATTGGCCTTGATAGAAGCAAGGACAAGTTAAACTTGATATATGGTCTAGAGTACCACGAGGAGGGTAAAAATAGTGGTTGCTATTCCTGAATATCCCTGTTAGCACTCTTTAGAACAGGAGTGGCAGCTGTGGCTCCCACTTGTGGGTGATCTTTTAGGATGCTTTTCTCGTAGCCAGTGCCTAACAGCAGTGTGACACAATCCCATGCAGCAGGACAACAGCATTTTGGGTACCATCATCGGATGACTACATCAGACCCTCTTGAGGTAGATACGGATGATGCTCGCAGTAATGCAAAACCAGTTTATTATGAAATTGATTTTTTTTGCCTCTCCCTCCCCCTTTCTTCCCCTTTCATGGAAAGTTACTTGTAATAATGATTTATGAGAGTACTATGCAAACTCTTCCCATGGGGCTTTTGTTGAAGTAGGATAAACAAGTAGCTTGTGTTTTACTCTCAGCTACCTGTTTTACAATAGTTTATTCTAAAAATATATAAAATCATGAACTCTAGACAGTTGATGATAAGAACTCCTGATAAAGTAATTCTGTGCATCTGCTGCCAGATAGTCTGGCTCCAAAAGTATCGCTGTCTTGTACGTGAACTTTTAAAAATAAAGCTGAATGACCTCTTAATTTGAGTCTGTAACTGACTTACTTGGCATTGAGTTATAAAGTAATAATGACATACCCTCAAATGTAGCTCCCAAATAATTTTAAAAGCTGTTACCAGATTCCCAAGGAACTGCTCGCTAATGCTGGGCACTTCACTGGGGAAGCTGCAAGGGAAGAAGTGACCATCCTTGAAAGGAAAAAGCGGAGCTTGGAAGACGCTCAAGAGCAAGAGAGTTGGGAAACTAAGGGAAATAAGAAGGAGAAGAGGAAGAGCTCCAACTGAAAAGAAAAAGAACCCAGAGAACAGGGGCAGTAACAGGAGAGGATACTGCGAGAGTAACTTTCTTGACTGTTCTTCCATAGAAAGTGGTAGTGAATTAGTTTAATTGTGAGGAAATATTTCCTAATTAAGAAAGGTGGAAAGGCCATTCTGTTAGCATCGTAAGTATAGGGTAAAGATATTTTTCTTGTGTTCTTATAATAGAAAATAGTCAAATGTTTGTGTAATTCACAGTAATATGGAATTCAGTATTGTCTCTGCACTTTCAAGTTTGGAAGGAATAACTAGTTTGTAACTGAAAGCTACAGTTCAGAGGTAATACAATGAATTATCAGTCTTATGTAGTAGTCTGTTAAATCACCCTAATTTTGTTTCATGTTTTCAGTGTGGTAACATACGAATATCCAGCCTTTGATTTTTTTACTTTTTTTTTTTAAATTTTATTTTCTTTTGTCAGCTTTAAGCTTTATTTAATTGAACTTTTTTCTTTTTCTTCTTTTTCTTCTGACCTTCTTTAGCCTTTCACTGCTATAATTTGTTTGTGAAGTGGGGAAGACGATATATTTTTAAATAAGTGCTTATTCCAACATTCATTTTATGTTGTACTGTAACTTGTATGACACAAGTCACACGGATTTACTAGTTTTTGTTTAAACTCTGATGCAGTCTTTATGAGAATTGTTGTTTTTTTTTTTATTAAATAGTAATTAATATCGTAATTGTCAAGAGCTGGAAAGATGTTTTAAAATATGTCTGTCTTCACAGTACGTTCTTGTTGTATTTTTTCCATTTGCTTTCAGTGTTGTTTTTTTTTTTCTTTTTGGGTGCAGTTCTGCCTCTTCTTTCTTTTCTTCCTTTCTTTCCTGATCCTTTTACTTGATCATTGCTGGCTATCTTCTGAGCAATCCCTATCTTCTGGCTATCTTTTCATCCTCAGGTGGTTATATCTTCCTTTTCAGTTTCACTGTGAATTTAATTTTATATCTGGAATATTGGAGAGATAAAATGATAGGCTTTCCAGTAGATCTGAGAACTTGGGTTTTATGAATGGTCAGATGTCTGTGAGGCTGTGATGAGAGAATGGGAGCTCAGTATTCCCATACACTTATCTTTTATGGGAAAAACCACCATTTGTTAGCCATCCGTGTGCAGAAGGGGAATTTGGTGGCAGCAAGTCAGTTAGTCAAATGGGAGCTTCTTCCACCAGCGTGTTTTGGAGTGGACTGTCCTTGTAACTGGCTGTAATTCAGAAGTTGGCTGTAAGAGGTGAAGTTAAATTAAAAAAAAAAAAAAAAAAAAAAATCCTCCCCTGGTCAGTCAAAGCCATAACTGTTTTACTTTGCCTGATTGTGGATGGGAGCATCAATATCTCTCGGAAAGCAATACAGCTGCTGTATGTGTGGGGCCCTCCCCAGTGAAAGATCCTGGCTCCGTTTTGTTGGGCTTTCCATGCCACCCTGGAGAGCTTTCTCCTGCATCAGCCCTAGAAGGTCTCCAGGTCCTCTCTGCTTCACTGGTCCTCCCTGCTCCCTTCCTTCTTGCACCAGATTTTCTATTTCAGCTGTGGGCCACGTGGACTTTTCAGTTTCTCCCTGTGCTGTAGAACATGCTCGGTAGTATTTTATGGTGTAGTATTTTGTGCCGCTTTTAATTTATTCAGTTGTTTCTGTTTATTAGTCAGTGGGGAATTAATCTTTTTCTGATTTAGATCATGTGTGCTTCCTTTAAATTTTTTCAACAGCGTATAGACTTAATATGCTATTCAGCACTGAAAAGTGCCTAAAAATGTCAGCAGGATTTAATGGCTGTTGTGTTTTAATGCTTTCTATTTTAATATGTGCCTAGGTTAAAAATAAGTGAGGATTATGATTTTTCTCTTTTTAATTATTATTATTTATTCCACACTCCTCAAATTCATTCAGTGATCCAAGAGTCAAGCTGAGTTCGTTCCTTCTTGCTCAATAATGCAAACTTTTCTGAAGAAAATATGTCTTAATTAACAACTGTATTGTACCTGAGCCTTATCAGGTCCTCAGCGATAACAGTGTAGATTGTCTGAGGCTAATTCTCACAAAAGAGTAAGTGCTGAAATTTGTGTAGCAGTTCTGATAATTAATTTCCTCCCCTCTTCCCCAGCTCACACTGCCATGGCTCTGGGGAGAGGGATGGAGTGCTGTGCTGTGCCGACACGACCAGGGGCCAGAGAAAGCTGAATTTGTCACATCAGGTCCCCAGAAGAAGACTCCTGAGTAAGAAGTTGTCTTTTCATAGTCAGTTTCAAAACAGAATAGCACTTCAGATATGGGCTGAAATGGGACTGATCAAACCCTAGGGTTTTTTGCATTCTTTTGTGCTTCCTAGGTTTTTTATTTATTTATTTATTTATTTATTTTTTTTTTTTCTAGCTGAAGTAATAAACTAGCATGCTTAATTTTTAAGGCCATTCAATGGATAATGGGATTGCAGTGTTACTGTGCTTATTATCCTCCTGGAGAACTAGCATGCACACATCCTCGGTTAAATTAGTGCTTTGTAAGGCATGCATTTTGGTTTTCCTGTAAACTAATTCTCTCTGTTGGAAGGGAAGAGAATTGCAACTGAAACTCAGGGAAATACTATTTACAGAATGTATATTTACTAATAATTTAGAGAGTTCCATGTTCCGCACCATCTAGTGGAAACTCTTTGTGTCAGCAGTGTGAGGTCAAGGACCTGAAGGAATCTGGAGATTTGAGAGTGGGAGAGACTGTGGAGATGGTGAATCTGCTTTCCCTCAGCTGCTATATAAAAAGTGCCACAGGGATTAATGATGGATTTTTACTCCACCTCCTTGAAAAACACTTCTGATGGCTCATAAGAGGGAACCTACTGACAAATATTTATCGTTAACATTAAACAGATCCTTGTTGAAGTCTTTGTGGACAAATGTAAACTGGAAAAGATACGAGTTGGGAGAGGGGCCAGGCAAGAGGTTAGAGCCTGTGGTCTTTAAAACCCTGTGAATGTTGGGTGGGGATTGGCTGTGCTGTATCTTCTGATATCCCGTGATAGTTCTTACAAAGTATTCAAACACTTTTTGTTACACGAGGAGCGCTGACATGTATATACTGCAGTAGCTGTGTAGATGCCTGCTGCTGCCTGGCAATCTGAGCGAATGCTCATGTGTAGCAGCGCAGGACAGCTGGCAACGTGCGGCATGGTGTTTTCTCACAGAAATTCTTAGGTGAGTATTATTTCATCAGGAATAATAAACCAGGTGAATTTTATGAAACTAATGCTGGGTTTCTGGCTCAAAGCAATAGCAAAGTACTCTGCAGTATGTAGTGTGTGGATTTTGCCTTAGCAGTCATATTGTTTACTCCGTAGTGCAGAGAGCAGAAGTTGAGGACTGTTTCATTACATCACATTTAGCAGAATATCCTGCCATATAGATAGCTATATTACTGTGAATTAGAAAGGAAATTGCATTTTCTTATGTAATAATGGAAATTTTTTGTTAGTAATTTAAAAAAATTAAAAGAATTAACATTCTGAATTTTGTGATGAATTTCTGATATACATCAGGTGAAGTCTGTTTTTTTTCAGTCTGTGTTGCTGTCAGAGTTGAGACGACAGGCTGCTTACTGTAAAGCCTACAAACACTTTATTCCCTCACATCCTCCTGAAATTTGGGGTGAAAGTGGAACTATAGTTTGACTTCACATTATTTTCTGAAAATTTCATTTTCCTGTAAGCAGTATATGGAGTCAAAAATACGATGTCCCCGGTTTGTGTTAAGAAGGGGAGTGACTGGATCTGAACTGCCCTACTTTGTGCAATACAGGAGATGCAGGAAAGGCACTTGGTTGTAGATCAGTGATACCCTGATCCATGCTGCTGTAGCACTATAGTTTCTCTCATGTACCTTCAGCTCTTTCACTCATGTACAGTTCTTCCTTCAAATCAATTAAAGTAAGTGCATAGAGCTGTTAGTGGTCTGGAAAGTAGCTTACGTATCTGTTGCTGCTTTTACATACAGATTTATTTCTTTTGATGTCAGTATATGTGTGCTTTATTAGCTAAGTGTTAAGAAAAAATGTTTTGGATAACTGCAAGTGAATTTTGGCCAAATAAGGAAGACGAATATTGGTATCACCATTCCCTGACAAATGCCAGAAATACGACTGAGCTGAAATGAAGGAGTTGTGCTGCTTGTACACACCACATAGCTGCAGGGTTTTCTCTGTTGCTTTGTGCCAAGGCGGGACCCTGCTGCAAATGTGCAATGCAATGACCTCAGTCTTCTGGCTTGAGAAGATGCATAGCCCCTGGAGGCGTCTAGGGGTTACTGTGTCAGACCACTCTCTGACCAGCTCTGTCCTGCACTTTGTCCCAGGTCAGGAGACAGAAGTGCTTTTGCTTTGCCAGCTGCAGCTAACTGGTGTTGTGGCATTGGTTAGAAAGGGGCAACTCCTGAGAAAGCTTTTTGGATGGCTTCTGATTCTAGCATAGAGCCTCTGGCCAGCAGCAGCGGTGGCCCTTCACATCTGACCTCAGGATTGTCACTTCTCTGTTGAATAGTCACTTTGTCATCTTGGATATTGTGCTACTACTACGTAATGGTTGCAAACTTACACAGTGGCATTGAGCTGCAGTTGCAAAAGAAGTATTGATAGCTGATAGCTGGCTATATATGGAGAAAAAGGAGGAACAGTGAAACAGACTGAGTTTAAGACTGACTGGATGTTGTTATCTAGGAATCACTTTCTGTTTTCTCGAATTTACTTTGTTGTGCTTTGGAATGTGCATTATGATCTACCATTTAATATCACCTGAGCATTTTAACTTAAGAAATTCTCTGCTGTTCTGGTAACACTCTTTGTTGGTGATGCCTTTGGTGGTTCTTCCTGATCGTTGTAACTTAGACTTGTGGCATTTTGTGTCATAGGTCCTGGGTCTGGCATAGTTGTGTGTGTGCTTTGAGTTCGGTGTGTGAGGAGATGGTTTCTGACCTTATCTGGGCTGGACATGTGGGCTGCTTGGTGTGGACTCAGTAGCACAAGCAGCCTCTTCTGATGTCTTATTGGACTCCATGCTACAGCACGGCATTGTTCTTAAGTCTGAACTTTATATACCTTGGTGTGTGCAGTTCAGAGAAAGATGAACCTTCTTCTATATAGCTCTATATTAGAAAGCCTGTTTTCTTGTATGACTGGTGTGAAGGTAAGCCATACAGAGAAAACCAAGAAAAGAAAACCGTAATTCAACAGTGAAGCAGTTAGCTACTTACGAACTATGAAATACAATTTATTGAGCAGGGTTTTTATGCTGCCTCTGGGACTAAGAGACTCCGTTTTAATAAACTCTAAGTCAAACACGTGATGGCAAGCAGTGCTGGCTTTTTGTTGTGGTTTTGTTTAGTGAGGGGGGGGGGGCCTAAGGTGGCAGCTTCTGTAGGAA
>WHYT01015081.1:0-33114 GCA_009806455.1 Tetrax tetrax | reverse complement strand
AAAAAAAGGAAAAAAAAAAAAAAAAAAAAAAAAAAGAGAGAGAAAAGAAGATGTGAAGCAGCTGAGCGGGGGCAGAGGTGCAGAGGAGGAGGCACGAGCCTTGTGGGCCTTGCAGGCCTCACCCTCTGGACTCCTACTGGGCAGCCGACTGGGCCCGACTTGGCCCGGCCTGGCTGCAAGAAGTGGAGAGGAGATGAGATGGATGACATGAAGAGATTCTGAGAGACATCTGCTAGCCTGTTGTGAAGAACTTTTCTTGTGAGAGGAACAGCTGCAGACACCAAGGTCAGTGAAGAAGGAGGGGGAGGAGTAATGTGGCTCCTGGCCAAGATTCCCCTGCAGCCTGTGGTGACGACCATGGTGGAGTGGGTTGTCCCCCTGCAGCCCACGGAGGAGCAGAGATTCACCTGCAGCCCGTGAAGAATCCCACACCGGGACAGGTGGATGCCTGAATGCGGCTGTGGCCCGTGGAGGGCCCGCTGGGCAGCTGTTCTAGAGGGACTACACCCCGTGGAAGAGATGACCCACGCTGGAGCAGTTTCACAAAGGACTGTGGCCCGTGGGAGGGACCCCACAATGAAGCAGGGGAGGAACGTGAGCAGTTCTTCCCCTGACGATGAAGCAGCAGCATGAAACAACATGTGATGAACTGACTGCAACCCCCATTCCCTCTTCCCCCCTGTGCCGCGCGGGGGGCGGGGGTAAGGTGGTAGAGATAATGTTAAGCTCAGGAAGAGGGAGGGGTGGGAAGGAGGTTTATCTTGTTCTCTGTCTCATTATCTTGCTGTTTTTAGTAATAAATGAATAGTTTTCCTCAAGTTGAGTCTGGTTTTCCCCATGACAGTAACTTTAAGGATTTCTCCCCCTCCTTATCTCAAACCTTGAGCAGTTTTTCTTATATTATCTCTCCCTATTCTCTCGGAGGGTGGGGGGAGTGGGAGAGAGACTGTGTAGTCTGGTCCCGATCGGGGCTGAGCTATGACACTTTTGGAGTCTGCAAGTTGGAGTCTGCCAGCACCTATTTGAAGGTGCAACTTCCTGCTATAAAGGGAGAAGACACCAGCTTGCAAGAACGGCAGTCACTGGAAGGTAGTTGCTGAAATGGAGACCTACCTGAGGTGCTGGTGTCTGCAATAAGTATAATCTACTGGACGTACCGGGATACTTCTTTCCAAGTGCTGTGTGCTACTGTTAAAAAAAAAAAAAAAACCAAAAAAAAAACCAGTAGTGAGAACTCACACGTGTGCACATCACAGTGTTTGGTACCCATCCTCAAATCTGGATTTTGTTTTGAAGAAGAGTTATTTATGCTCTGAACAGCTTGAGCTGAGACTGGAAGGAGAAATAGAAAAAATAAAGTGATATTTGCAACTTGGTTGTGCTCCAAATGGCGACTGTCACCTGTTTCTTTAGCAGCAGTAGAATTCATTCATAGAAAACAAGCCCAGATGTAACCCAGAATCTGCATGTAGGGAATAGCTTGAAGAAAAGGAAGTGGTTTAGGTTAGGAAGGAATCTTGTGCAGACTGGCTGTGGTCAAAAATCTATAGGTCACTGCAGTGAAAACACTGATGTTAGGATTGAGGGATGTGAGGACAACAATGGAGAGAGAAACTTGCACTTATACTATGACACCTTTTTTGTTTTATGAAATGGAAAAATAATTTTATGCCTTTTTTTTTTTCTTCTGTTTAAATTAAAGGACTTTGAGTTCTGTAACCAGGAGAAAGAAAACCACTGACTGTGGATTTCAAAAATGTTAGCTTTAAAATATATATATGTGTGTATGTGTGTGTGTGTGTGTGTATACATATATGTATATATATATAAAAATCACCTGGCAGCATGTCTGTGGACTACATTTTCTTTCTTCAAATAAGAACTGTACTTCCAAGAGACTTTTCTGTTTTACCATATATTTTCTGTGCAGAAGTTTCTGAAAAAAAAAATAGTGTTGGGAAAAAATGTGCCAACCATAGGCTTCGAAATGAAACAGCGCAGTGGAAATGAAGTTTTCTGTGCTTTGATTTCCATACCTGGGTGATTGAGGGGGTGAGAAGATGGAGGAAGGAGTTTCTTTTTCATGTTTCTTCCTTTTAGAAACATAGCTTAGTGCCTAAGAGTTATAAATCTCATTCCTTACAAAATAAGAATAGGTTTTATTCCATGGATTTTCTAAGTGTGGCTTATGTTTTCCTCTGATAATGTTGACAGCAGACCTTCAATTTAATGTTTGTAATGATGAGCTAAGCTGTGTTTTGCTCTGTGCTACCTGTTTCTTCTGTTATGAAACAGAGATGAAGATCTGTTTCTTTTTTTGAGTAAGTTGATGGTATCACTATATGGAGCTTTTTTCTAACTTGCGTCAAAATCTCAGCAAACTGCTTTTCAAGAGATTTTATTTTGCTTCTTCCTGTTTCTCTCAAATCACTGTCACATGAACCCAAGTGTAAACATTTTTACATTTATAAACATTTTGTAGCATTCATAAAAACATGGCTTGTTCCGCCTCATGCAACCATCTGCCGTTCTCAGTTGAAGGCTAAATTAATCTCTGCTTTGTATACTGTGATGTCTCGAAGTCTATCGTGAGCATCTGCAGGATGGAAGAGGTCTGTCAAAACGTGGAGCAGTTTGATCTCAAAAGGCTCAGAGCTTTCTGCCTCCAGTGTGTTCTTCTGGTAATGCATTCGTCAAGGCTGGCCGTGGCTGCACGGCCCAGACTGCCGGCAGCGAGCTGGGCTGTGCTCTGGGGCCTTTAATCTGGTGTCAGAAAGTGCCTGTTTAAAACAGTCACATTTTTCAGCATTTATTAGTTCCTTCTGAAGACATAATAATAAACTCACAGAATAATAATCTTACCTAGAGATATAAAATTACTTAATTTCTAAAATTGCCACCTGAGTTTGAAGCTGAGTGTGTTACTTTCCTGTGGCGATGACAATTTCTAGCTGAGATCTGGCCGCTGTAACCTGCGACTCCGCTGGCTGCAGTGTCTGTTCATTGAATTCCAGAACATCCAAGTGGGGGTCTCCCAGTGCCTCGTGGGCTGCTACTGGCCTGGGGAACTGTGGAAAGCTCCGTTTGGCTGTCTCCAGACTGGCAAAGCCTTGTGAGACCTGCATGTTTTAACAGTCCTAGCCAGTGAGATTTGTTGTTAATATGGACATTCATGGAAGAGCTGTTTCACTCAGTAGCTACTTTTGTTTCTTAATAAACCACAGTTAAAAAGTCAGTGTTTAGTGATGAAAGAGGGAAGAGTTTGACAGTATGAAGTCCTTCTGAAGGTATCTGACTGTCTGTTAATAGCCACAGTTTTAGACTGATTTCCAAATTCCATTTACATTACCTCGAAATGTATCATGCCTTTTTGCCACTTCAGGGAATACACGCATTGTGAATCAGTAGATACTGATTTATAGGGAACGAATGCTGTGCGCTTGTGGTACAACCTTGGCGTCTCACACGTTCATCTAGGGAGAGAAAAGCAATTGACTTCTCATTTCCTGTGTTTCACGTTATTTTATGAAGCAGAAAGAAGCTTATGATGAACTGTTGCAACATCTTGTTTAATGCATATATAAAATCATTATGCTGAAAGTTTAGCCCAGTAAATGTTTCAAGGATGGTTAGCTGCAAGTTGTGTCGGCATCAGTCAGTAGCTCTGTGACAAGCAGAAATGTTTTTGACCTCAGTGATGGGCATAAGAAACTTTACCATTATTTTAACTTCCTTAGCTTTTTTAGCAGGTTTGCTATTTGTTTGGAAGCTGATCAATCTGCACAGGACCACTAACGAATGAAAGTAAAAGATTGCTTTCCTGGAGAGAGGTATTTATACATGGAGGTATGGCTGCTCCTCAGCTTGCTCAGATTGGATTACTTGTTGGATAACTCTGGCTCTGCAAAACAAATTTGTGGGAGGTCAAGATGGGTGAGAGTGATTTACTGTATGTGGGGAGTGAAGGTGATCTATGTTGTCTGTTCTCCACGTGGCAGCTTGGGTCGTGCCTGGCAGGGGGCTGTACTTGTGTTCTTTGCAGGATCATTTCTCCCAGTTCTGTTTTCACATGATTTCTCTGCAGGATGGGCACCGAAGAGAAGATTTCTAAGTGAGTTAATATGTTTCATGGATATCTGAAATGAAATCCTTTGTTGTAAAGCCTGTTTGTTGTTGTTCTTCTCTTCCTCTCACCCTGCCTTTGATACATCTAATAGATCTTTGCCTTGTTTAGGCCTGAGCAAATATAGATTTAATTTATGTTGTGGATCTAGTTATATTCACATCTCTCTCTTTTTTTTTTTTTTTTTTTTTTTTTTTTTTTTTTTTTTTTTTTTTTTTTTTTTTTTTTTTTTTGTGCCTGTAAGCCCAAGTGTGCCACCTCCTTGGCATGAATTGAACCTCTTGGTTAAAAGATGTCTTGTAGTGAACTTGGTGAGGAACATACATTTTATATGAGATGTCTGTTGGATACTTTAAATACTTAATGCACAGGAAGATTGCTGAGAAGAAGGGCTGCGTGTGCTGGTGATTAGGACAGGCATAGGAGAACCAGGGATCCTCGCTCCCTGGGTTGGGAAGGGAAATTAATTGGAGTTTCCTGCAGAGCCCAAGAGCACTGCAGCCACTGAGCAGCCATCTGCAAAGGAGGGAGACAGGGCAAGTGGGACAAATGTTGCTCTAGTCTCTTGTTTGCTGCTGCTTTGGGACCAGAAGTCCAATGATGAACTTGACAATGCCTTCTGGGTTGGACCCTGCAGGGAAGGTTACGAAGCCAGTCTCCGTTTGGGAATTTCTCTTGCGCTTAGGAGAGGGGTGTCTGAGCAGCTCCGCAGCTGGGAGGCTGTCCAGGTGATTGAGCTAAATGCCGAGGGGCCTTCACTTCTCTGCTTGTCTGTAATTATTTACCTATGGCTTTCATTGCTGGCCAGAGTTAATTATTTTTGTCCTGGAGCTCCATGTCAGTCAATACTTCCCTCACTGGGTATTCTCCAGCAGCCTTTTTAACAGTTACAGTTTGTTTTCTTTTTCTTCTTTCCATTCATTCAGTAGTTCAAGCTAAAATATAGTTAATCAAATGATAGAGCAGTTGTTAACATTTAAGAATATTTACATGGAAGATAGAAATATATATCCCTCTGCTAACAGGAAAGAAATTGATTGATCTCCTGGTGTGAAACAAATAAATAACTAGGGAGAAAAATGTTAAAGCTTACTAGTCATAGTAATTAGGTCAAAGAATCCTCCTGTAGTGCATTAAGCTATCTGTTACCTTCTAAATAGAATTTCATGTGAAAGAGTTTAAGAGCAGGAAGCATTAGAATCTTCTGCCAAAATCCCATTCAAATAGGTAAGAAAACAAATTTAGATGTAACAAATTAGTTTGGAGAAATTTAATTTAATCTGTAATCTTATGAAAAGAAGCCACACCATTCTGGTAGTTATGATGCAAATAATTGAGAATTTCTGTCTCAGGTGAATATTTTATTATTATTTATATAAAAATTTTTTGTAAGCATCAATGTTTTGTTTCTAGCTTTGTGATTTTCTGATTGTATTACACAACTACATTAATATTTAATCAATGTCTACTTCAAATCAACTATATATTTTAATGGAGAAATGATTCTACTACATAAATGAAAGTAAAACTAAATTTCATAATTTAATTTTCAGAACCAAGCACTTAACTCTTGAGTGATGTTAGCTGTAGCTACTTCTGGTGTATAGTCAAGAACAATAACCTGACTTGAGGAAAATAATAAACTAAAGCATGAAGTGTACAAATACCTAATTTATCTTATTACCAGGTCTCTGTATTACTCAGCCTATCTTCTACTAAATATGATACATTATTACTAAATTTGTGAGAATACAATTTATTTTATCCTACAGTTTACCTCAGTTTTATTAACTCAAATGTGCTAGAAGTAATCTTACGTGGGAAAAATTGTAACTGTCTAGGGCTAGAATCCATATTTCATTTTTCATCTTATTTGCTGTGGTTTGTTATTTATCTTTCTTAAAACCGGTGTGATTGTGCACTGTAGCTGAAAAACTAGTAATTCTTGCTTAGTGATTTTATTGACCTTAGTGGGCTTAAAAATGTGATAAAGGATGTGTTTTAGCCTTGCAAATCAAACTTGTCCATGGAATTCTATTCATTACTGCAGTATAATGTGAAATTTATAGATTGAAACTACACTGATGCTCTTTGGAGCTAGATGTGATCTTGGATATTAATTGGGTTTGTGACTGAGTGGAATCTAGCTCAGTCTTCTGGTTTGTTACATTACAAACTTAGAAAAACATCTTTTTCATCAACATAAGTGGATAAACACAGGAAACAGATTTGTTGACTGGGAAGTTGCCATGTGTGTGTTGCTGGGTTTTGGAGAAGAACAGGTATTATCACTTATGCTGGATTTCTGTTTGTGGGCTTCACAGCAACACTAGTTAGAAATCCCGTAATGTGGGTCTTCTGCTTGACTCCAACTTTTGAGCAGTTTTTCCAGGACAGCACCAACCCCTGCTTGCTGCAAAGAGGACCTCTGTGCCAGCTACCCAGAGGCAGTAACTCAGAACCCACTCAGAAAAATGAGTGCTAACCCTTGTCTGAAGAGGCTACTCTTGTGGGAGCTTGAGCAAGTCTTTCAGATCAAGCACCATGCAAGTTGCAATATGGGCTTGAATAGATTTCTTCTATTACCTTGAATGACCCCCGTTGGCATGATCTTCTTATGACATATGCAGGCTTTATATTAGTAGAGGAGGTTTAAGTATTTGACGGTCGTACACTGACATAAAAGCGTAAGAGTCAAAAGTGTGGTCCTGGATGCATGCGAGTGCTACATAATCCCACCGATATAACCAACAAGTAGACAAGAGCACCTGTAACTGGAGATGTATTTCAAAGCACTTTCTTCATTTCTGCTACAATTCTAACCCAAAATTCTCCCTTGATTGTAATTTTTCAATAATTTTATAGATCTTAATCATGGGTCCTGTGCTAGTGAGACTCTTCCAGGTACACAGAGTTTGACCAACAGTTGTGGTTCACCCTGTTCTTTAGAAGAAATATGCAAGTTCAGTCAAAAGCAGAAGCAGGAGCCAGGGTTTTTTTTGTTTGTTTGTTTGTTTTTTAGTGTGCCTGTACGATATGTCAATGAAGCAATCCCTATTTTTATCAGTTTGTAAAGAAGATAAAAATGAAGGCAAAATAACCTTGCTCAGCTACTTGTACTACATTAAAACATCCAGTTCCCATTGCTCAGAGTAATTCTGCAGTGCATTTTCAAGAAGGGGGGGAAAAAAAAGTACAGAATCATAAAATGGTCTGAGTTGGAAGGGAGGTTAAAGATCATCTAGTTCCAACCTCCCTGCTATGGGTAAGGACACCTTCCCCTAGAGCAGGTCACTCAAAGCCCCATCCAACCTGGCCTTGAACATTTTCAGGCATGCGGCAACCACAGCTTCTCTGGGTGACCTGTTCCAGTGCCTCACCAAGAAGAATTTCTGTCTTATATCACACCTAAATCTACCCTCTTCAATTTAAAGCCATTACCCCTTGTCCTGTCACTCCATCCCCTTGTCAATTGTCCCTCCTCAGTTTTCTTGTAGGTTCCCTTTAGGTACTGGAAGGCCGCTGTAAGGTCTCCCTGGAGCCTTCTCATATGCAGGCTGAACAGCCTCAACTCTCTCAGCCTGTCCTCATAGGAAAGGTGCTCCAGCCTCATCTTTGTGGCCCTCCTCTGGACTTGCACCAACAGGTCCACGTGCTTATTATGTTGCAGACTCTGGAGCTGGATGCAGTACTGCAGGTGTGGTCTCATTAGAGCAGAATAGAGGGGGAGAATCACCTCCCTCGACCTGCTGGCCACGCTCCTCTTGATGCAGCCCAGGATGCAGTTGGCCTTCTGGGCCACAAGTGCACATTGCTGGCTCATGTTGTGCTTCTCATCAACCAATACCCTCAAGTCCTTCTCCTCAGGGCTGCTCTCAGTCCGTAGCTCTTCTAAGGTTGCAGATTTGCTTCCCTTACTGAAACAATGAGAGATGTAATGGCTGTCATTTTTAATAAGATGATGCTGAATAAGAGTAAAATAAATTGGAAAAAAAAAAAAAAAAACCTCCTCTAAAACATGAAATTTTTTTTTCCTTTTCATTTCTGAGATGTTTTACGATGATCTTGTAAAATTTACTGGAGGTAGCGTTAGAAAGTTTAAGTATACAATAAGGGAGAAGAGCCTTTCTAACAGCAATTTAGGGGGTGCTTAGGGAAAAAAAGTGTTCAGTGGAAGATACGAAATTAATGATAGAACATTTTGAGACGATACAAAAGAGACAATTAAAAAAATACTGGTTTTCTGCAAATGAAAATGGGCACTGACTTTGTTAGTTTTGGGAAACAGGTGGTGGAAAGGTAATACCAAATAAAAATAGTAAAAGCACTTTTCCCCATTGATATTAAGCACCCAAATAACTAGGAAAAATCTTTAAGAGCCTCAAAGGAGCGCTGTAGATAACATTTAAACCTTGCTTAGCCCTATCCCTGGAGACTTGTCAGGATAATGACGCCGTTTAGGAAACTGCCTGAGGACATGTTAGGAAATTACAGGTATTCAGTTGTAAACTAAGCTGTTAAAAACCATTTTAACATGTCAAGTGGGAGAACACTTAGGCACCCACAGGTGTGTGAAGTGTGGGTAGTGCTGGTTAGGGAAAAGAAGTGGTGTTTCAGCCAGGGGCAGGGAGATGGAAGAGGAGATGCTAATTGTTGGGACTTGAATTTTAAGAAAAGATTATCTATTTCTGTAGGAAATATGCATGGCAGCCTCAGAATTATCGGGAAGTTTCAAGATACCAGAACAGACCTGTGATTTTTAAGATATTCTAGTTGACTTTTGCTTTTTTTTTTTAGGAAATTACACTTGCCAAAATTGTCAGATAGCTGAACCGTTTACAGTAGGAATCTGGGCACAGGAAAACTGCTCACTTTTCCTCGCCTGAAGCAGAAACCTGGAGCAGGTGTACAGAAAAAGCCCATTTTTGTCTGCTTGTCAACCATTCTTAAAGCTTTTACTGCTCTGAAAAGCAAAGATGCTGTGTTTATGATTGACAGAAATCACTTACAAATAGATGAATGAGGGTTTAATATTTAATGTGGGAAAATTGCTAACAGGAATATAGTTACAGATTAGAATTCTAATCAAAAGATGTTGGATGTGTTTTGTGCTCTCATAGTTCATGGCCAACTGCTAAATAAAGTGAGGGGAGGTACCACTGGTAGCTTTTTTGAAGGGTAGAGATATTATTTAAAGGATGACAGTGAACTTGAAAGGTAATTTTTTTTAGAAAAGCAGTTAAAAGCAAAGATTAACACTCTTCACATGTCTGAGTCTTGTTGTCTATTTTGAGTTTGTAACGTTTTATTGATAAGATATCTATATGTGTGTGTATTTTTTCTATATAAAAATATTTCACCATTAGTAGAGGAAAGTACCAGTGTTTTGCACACTGAAGGTATTTAGTAAGGAAATGTGCATAGTGTCCAGTTTACAGCGTAAAAATGCCAAACTCATTAAAAAAAAAAAAAAAAGGAAGAAAAACTACATCAATTACAGTGATCCCTGAAGTCTAACTTCTGAATATTCAAGCAGATTGGATACTGTGAAGAGCTGTCAGTACTTCACAGCTATGGATGCCAAAGCAATTATGTTTGCAAACCTTGAGATGCATCAGCCTGGTTTTTCACCCTCTGACTTGGAAGCAGGGAAGCAATTTGGCTGAGTATTTAGGCAATTAATGCTGGAATTAGCTGCAACTTTTGAATTCTAAAGAGTTTGTAAAACTGTAACAAGATATAAATGAACTTTGTGGCACTTTTGAAAGAATCCCATTTTCCAAATCAGACGTTATCTTCAAATCAGCAAAGGCTGGACTTTAAAATGTGGGTGGAGGTAAGAGCAGGGCTGAGCTCAGAGCTGTTGTGAGGCATGGAGGTGCTGGAGCTTCAGCCCCGACATCTTGCTGACAGAACCTGGGACCTTGCAGCTTAGGGACAAAGTGAACGACAGAGTCCAGGGAATATGGCATGGGAGGTGGAAGTTTTCTGACCTATATTCATTCTGCTTCCTACTCTGCCCTCCCTTTGGAAAGAAGATGCTTTCTCCTAGGTGGCTTTTCCAATGTCGACACGGCCTGTCTTGAGTTAAAGTTTTGTAGGAGCATCCCATTGATTGGCCTCCTTTCCCCTCTGGAAAGTGGGATCAACTGCCAGGTGGCTGGATCTCACTGGAGAGGGGAGGTGACTAGGCATAACGATGGGGAGGGATTTGTTTTCAGTCACATCAAAATGCTGCTAGTGTTTTATTTTGAGAAGGAGAGTGAAGGTTTGTAAAGGTTTGTCTCCCAGAACTTAGAAGGAAATGTCACAACATGACAGAAGATGCACATCTAAAGTCAAAACTTTGTTATTGCTGAATTTCGAAGCAGCAGAAAGGCAGGGTCTTTAGGGAAAGGTTAAAATATTTGTGTAGGCAGAATTTTAAGCAAACAAAATATGTGAGTTGCTACTTGTTCTGGCTTTACTGATAAGTGATGTGAATGATGAGGTCATGTGAGGGTGTCTCCATGAATTCTTTAATTATAAATTGCATTCTCAGTTTTTTTTCAGTATAGTGGTGAACTGATGTCCACGGACAATGAAAAAAAATAAGTACTGTGACATCAAAAACTGAATCCATTTGATGGATAATTTCCAGTCAGTTACGGCAAGGAGCTATTGCATGAATACGGAAGATAAAGACCTTATCTGAATGGTTATTACTCTCTAAGTTTTAGATTCTGTATTATTAAAAAGATGCTCCCCTCTCCTTCAGGTTGTTAGGCTGGAAATGCTTGAAGGCTTTATTCAACACTCGCTCACCTAATGTTTGCCTTAGGAATGACTGCATGGCAAGAGAAACCTTTAGTAAGACTGCTCAGGAGTTTGTTGTCAGTGTAGGCTGCCGTAGATGTTGTGCAGCAGACTGGATGTGAGTAGGCTGAGGTTGATGGAAAGCAGCTTAATTCAAGTGCCATCTCTAATTTCCACAGAAATGAGGAGGCTGTAAGTGGGAGTAATTTGCATGTACAGGAGCTGGGGAGAGTAGAAAGAAGAAAATTTACTGAGCTCAGATGAATCCTCATACTCATTTTCCTCCTCTTGGAGTATCCCATAAGATAACTAGCATCAGCTGAAGTGTGGTGTTTAAGATAGTCACAAACAGCAATTTATATGTCATCCTTGAGTCATGTAGCCAAGATGGTCAGCGTGTCCTGGGAGGAACTGCAGAACAGGTCAGACTCCTACAGCAACACCCAGCCGGGCTGGCAGGCAAAGCCCTGAGCTGTCTTAGGACACCTTCGGTGTGCTCCAGACCACCCAAGGTTTGGGAATGTGTTCGCCCAAAACCAGAATGGGATGTTTGTCTTAAGTAGCATTCCTAGAGTATAATCTTGATATGTGCATTGAAGTTGCCTTATAGTGTCCTGTAAACAGTAATTCACATTTCCTTGTATCGGCTTTAAAGATTCTAAGTTAGATTTTAATGTATTAGTGCTAAAGGCTTGGTAGATGGGCAAATAGGTCTGTGTCAAAGGCATTAAGTGTCATTTGATTGCAGAGCTTACTACTGTTAAATACAGGTTTATGGTTTAGCTATTTTGGAGTTTATAGATGTTCTTAGAAATAATTTAAAATCCTTTTATTTCTAATAGTAATGTCTCTTTTTATCATTTAGACAGATCTGAATGACTGCAATATTTTCACCACCAAGACTGATCACACTGCTTTCAAGTATATGTAGTCCCTGGGACAAATCCTTGTTTTGATTTTGTTTGTTTTCTAAATAGAACTAACAGAGTGCAGCACAAGTCTTACTTGTCTGCTGGTTCTTTCAGTTTAGGAGCTCAGGAAATATGGTTGTGAGTTGTTTGCAGTTATATGGAGATCCTTTGACATTAATCAGCAAGGAAGGGACTAATACTATCACATTTATTATCATCAGTGACACCAAGGAAGATCTCGGTCTGATCATTTGGGCTTAAACAAGCCCTGCAGGAGTCACTGTCCTTTCTCATGCTCTCTCATAGCTGGTTCGTAAGGTGACTCAAAAAGGTGATGATCCTCATATGCGAAACAGAGAAGCTATTTCTGCTTTTCTACTCAGCCTTGCAAATCACTTAGCGGGAATCAGTGAGACATTCTAGCACAGAGAAGCCATTCATAATTTTTGAGAGATGAAGTTTTATACAGTTCAGGTTTACATTGTTTTAACATCCTATACAACACTGGTGAAGGTGGAGACAAATGGCCTTTTATTTATTGTTCTGCTTTTTCCATTATGTCATGGCCAGAGTAAACCACAGGCTCTTGTGGCCAATATGTTATTTCCTCAGTATAAGAGTTGTAAGTCCCAGGCAAACTTTTTACATGGATATGAAATGATCTTCTAAGATGCCCAAGTGAGTTGTTCCATTTAGTTGATTTTTTTTTTTTTTCTTTTAATCTCATTAGAGGCTTTTTGTTTGAAAGTGGGGCACATGGTGCTAAAATAAACCAGGCATTGATACTAGACTTGTACTTCATAGAGTTAGAGGCTGGTATGTTTGACTTTCAAGGATAGAGAAAATTTCAGATACATTTTGAATACAGGTTTTGGAAGAAGTACTTTAAAATGTAAAGAATTTTGGACCAGTTTCAGAGAAGAGTATTAGTATACCACAACTCTGAAGAAAATTATTATATATAATTATTAATATATAAGCTGTCAATATTAGCAAAATAGGCATACAGCTGCAAGTAAATTAATCATAATTTATGCAGTAGGCAATTATACTTTTCTGATGGATTATGACAGCTGTTTGATTAAAATTTTTCTTTCCAAATTCAAGAGAGTGGAAGTTTGATTTTTTTTTTTTGTGCATAAGCAGCCTCTGGTGACTTAAGATTTGATTCCCATTTCTGCCAGGCACTTCCTGCATAACCCTAGGAAAGTCTTTTCATCATTGTGTGATTCAGTTCCTCACTGAATTCTTAAGGGTAGTAATGTGAAACTTGTAGCTGATACCCTATTCTGTTTGGTGTAGGTTTTGCCTGTAGATGCCTATATCTAATAATAAATTAATTATGCAACAGAAAAATAAATGTCCACTTTGGCAAAAAACACTTGGTGAAGAACAACAGTCTATATGTGTCTCATAGTTTTATGTGATTATGTATAATGGTATAAGTAACCTGACTGTATTTATGAGAAATATTGTGAGGAGGTGTGTGCAAGCTGCTTTTGTTTAAATAGAAGAATTTTTACTAATCCTCATCATTGATGATATAAATTATATGTAGAATTTGACAGTGTTGCAAGCAAAATATAGCTTATAATGAATTTTAGTATTATAGTAATTCCACAATATCTGTGATCTACCTGACGATAAGCTTAGAAAAATATAATTAATTTTAGTCAAGGAGTAAGGAGAAATTTCTTTTGCAGTGTTTGGCGTTATACAGTGAGTGGGCAAAAATTCCTCTGAAATCTAAGACACTGTGACTGATGTGAAGCAAGAAAGAGTAACATACTGAATACTGTTACATTGAGAGACATTAATAATGCATGGCAATCACTTGCTCTTTTCCAAAGGCTGAATTCCTTTCCTTCCCTAGGAGGAGGGAAGAAACAGAGGTGTGCAGTGTTGACAGGAGTAAGTGGAGGATGATGCTTGCAGAACCCTGCTCTGAGTGGAGTTGCACAGATGATGGATTTTTTCTAGTTCTGGATTTTGGGCTGATTCTGTTGCATGCTAGAAACCAATCTTAAAGAAGAAAAGGGAGCTGATCTCTATGTAGAGGGGTACCTGGGTAGAGCTGTATGGAGCTTCAGGAGCACAAAAACACATACAGAAGCAGATTGGTGCATGTGGCTCTGTCACTTTGAACTTTTTCTGTTACTGTCCAAAAGTTCTCTTTGAGCCTCAGAAGCGAGATGATGTATTACATGGCAAAGAGACACCATAAGAAGTCACAGACCAGGGGAGGGAGGGCTGTTAGGGCTTCCTGGTGGTGCCAATATAATCTGCACAGATTTTTCAGTATTATCTGAATACCGTTAGTCTCCCTACATGCTGCTGGCGATTTCCAAGTGATCAGTGATTTGTCGCTGGCCGAAACAAACTTCTGTCATCCCCATCACTCATTATAGCCCGGTTCTGCAGAGTGCTGTATTGCAGTGGTCCCTGCAGACATCTCTCCTGGGGGGTGGTGTTTTTACTTTCTGTGTCTTCTCAGTCCATTTCATGTGGAAAAAAAAAAAAAAAGCAAGGATGAGGATTTTGGTGAGTGTAGCTGTGGCGCAGGGTGCCAGGGTGGCATCCTGGCCTGGCAGAGGTCAGGAGAAGGGTTTCTGTATCTTGCTATATGCAGTGAGGTAGGAACTGAGTTTACCTCCTTAGTTTCTGAAACTGAATTACTAATAAAAGTATAGTATTGTTGAGCTAAAAAGCTGAATTCACAATTGTCTTAAAATGACTTGTACTAATTCTGATTTCTGAATCAATTGACTTAGACTAATTAAAATATCTATTTAATCAAATCTGGTTATGAAGAATTCATGACAATCAAGAGATAGAATTTTTTTTTTAAAGGCATTGTGTGTGTGGATTCCTTGGAAAGAATTTTCTGTCACTCCATATAAACTCTCTTTTTATTTTTCTGCTCCTGATTTAAGCTTAAATTTTCTTTTTGCAAGCAGTTTGAATATGTATGATTCTAATGATTGTTTCAGGAAAAAATTGTTGTGAACCAGCCATGCATTACTAGCACATATTTGTGGCATACAGGAGGCTTGAATGCATGGAGAGAAAGATTTCTTAGTTCTATATGCATGATGTTTTATTTACATCTGTGTAACAACAAAGACCCCATGCACTGTATGTTTTCTGATCATATGTGTTATTTAAAAAAAAAAAATATATATATATATATAAGCATGTTGCCACAACAGATGCATATGACGTGTGTTTAATTTTCTGACATACTCATCAAGGCACAAACCAGTTTGGTGAAGGGGCTGGGTTGCAGTTGCTGGAAGTTGCTCCATCCTGGTGAGGCAAGAAGCAGCGTCTACGCTTCCTCCCCTAACGTGCCCGTGCACGCTTCATCCTGTTGTTGTTCTCTCCCTCCTTTGAATCCTAGATGATAAGAGCTGTGGAGTTTCTCCTAGGGTTTCTCCTAGGATATCTCCGAGGGTAACATTTGAAAAGCTATGGTAAGTGCATGGCATGTTTGAGCATATTGATGGTTAAGGTTATTTTTATCTTCTGAAATGCCAGTGGTGGTCGGTAGCTGTCTGGGACAATTAGGTACTCTTAACGATAAAAGTAGGCAAGGGTGGTGCAGACATTTTCTGCCTGCTTTAAATTGTTGATAGGCAACAAAACTACCCAGAACTCCTCTTATTTCCTGTAAGGCTCTGGGTGATAGCATTGCACAGAGCAGGAGACTTATATTGCCAGGGAAAGGTGCAACTTTGTACCAGCCTCCAACAGTCTGAGAACAGAAGATTTCTCCTGGCTTGCTTAAAATACAGGAGGAACTGTATATGGAGAAATCCATTTGACTGTCTTTTTAAAATCAGAAGAGATACAGAGATTTATCTGCACCAGATAAGCTGTTGCTGCTACAGCACAAATACCCGAATAATAGTGGCTTTGTGGTGAGAAGGAACTGCAGTATTGGGATTATTCCTTCTTCAGTAGCAGGTGACTTCTGAGGTTTTGAGCTAGCTCAGGGTTTCAGGCTAGAACACAGGATTTTGAGCCAGCAGAGCTCAGGGTTTTGAGTGACAGAAGCTGGGTTACTGCTGGGCCTGTCGCACTGGTTTTAGATGGCAGAGCCCAGGGCTGGCTCGGGATAGACTCTGCACTGGTCCTGGTGGGCAGCAAATGTTTTTCAGTCTGTGGATGTTACTTTTGGCAGATCTTCCAGGGAGACCTTATAGCAGTCTTCCAGTACCTCAAGGGGGCCTACAGGAAAGATGGGGAGAGGCTGTTCAGTAGGGCCTGTTGTTATAGGACAAGGAGTAATGGTTTTAAAATAGAGGGAGGTAGATTTAGATTAGAGATGTGGGAAAAAATTTTTACGACGAGGGTGGTGGAACACTGGAACAGGTTGCCCAGAGAGGTGGTGGATGCCCCATCCCTGGAAACGTTCAAGGCCAGGCTGGATGAGGCTCTGAGCAACCTGATCTAGTCAGGGATGTCCCTGCTTCTTGCAGGGGGCTTGGACTAGATGACCTTTGAAGGTCCCTGCCTACCCTAACCGTTCTATGAATTTGGCTTATTGTAGTAAAAAAAAATATTTGGGATCCTCGAACAGAGAAACAATAATGGTTGCCAATTTGAAGGGGTTAGATGGAAAGAGAGAATTCCCTCTGCAAATGAATAATCATAACGTTTCCAGATGGCTTAGATAATTTTGCCCCATTTGGAAGCAGCAAGCTGGGAATGAGCTGCTGGGAAGGTAGGCAGCACACTTTCTATTTGCTCTAACAGGGGATTTGTTGAAGTGGGAGACAGGGAGCCGAAGATTGTAATAGAGCTGTCTGACAGACAGCATGGCACACCTCTCGCCATTGCCACAGGGAGGACAGCTTTGGAGAAAGCAACAATTAGGGTTTTTTCATGCTGCTGTTTTTCTCCTGGAAAATGCCATTTGGTCAAAATTATGTTTTGCTGCTGGAAAAATCAGGCTTCAATGATGCTTTGGATTTTTTTGGTGCGCAGAGGATCAGTGAAGAGGTAGACAGAAACGGTGTCCTGTTACACTGGAAACACCAGTTGCAAGGTGGTATATTTCTATATTTATTGACTTTTTTATTTTGAGTGTATGCGTCTTGAAACTAAAATCTCCTGAAATAGAACTACTACATGCAATATTTTAATTTACCTGAAATCCCTTTTAATTGTTCTGATTTTGGCCTCAGAAAACCCTGCTTTTGTTAATCCTGATTTGGAATGTTGTTACTTCAAAAAAAAATAAAAGGTGGAATTTTCCACTGAGATGAATCTCAGTTCTTCATCTTCTCTGTATTGTTCAGGTGTTGAAATAATTAAGTGGATGGTTGTTATATGTCCTTAGTGTTATCAGTCTAAGTGCAGACTACAATATCGTATCATTATATTCTAATAAGATAGTAATTATCCCTTTGTATTTGTTCTGATCCCCACCTGGGCTGGGCATGTCAAAATGTTCCATATGACTATAATGTCATATCTAAGCCACACCCTTCTTGAATTTTGTCTTGTGGACATGTGCCAATTGATTAAACTCATTAATTTTAAAGTTCTTGATCCCTAGTGAAGACGTTGGAATTGTGCATCACCTCAACATCAACCTCATGTCATCAGCTATTCCAAGGATTTATACTCAGTAGGCTTATTTTGTAAATACTGCCCTGTCAGTTATTTATTTGGTGGATACCTTTAATGGTCCAGATTAGTAATTTTGAGAGAGGTGCACAGTATTCATGACAGCAAGCCCAAACAGTCGTTACTTTGGATAACTTAACTCTTTTGGAGTTAATTGTGTTGTATGCAGAATTCTTGGGATTTGTGGTGGAGGTTTTTTTTTTTTGTTTTGGTTTTTTGTTTGTTTGGTTGGTTTTTGTCTTTGGGAGGTTTCTGTGTACTGCCTCAGACCATGGCACAACAGTGAGCCTGTGTCCAAACACTGCCATGTTATATGTGGGGCAATGATTATGGATGGGAGCTTGCTGTAGCAGTTGCAGTCTGGAGTTTGGAAAAATAGATCCTTGGACTTCTAGCCATCCCTTTCATGCTGCTGCCTGTCACTTTCTGCTGGAAAACAGCATGAGGCTGATAGCCGTGAGGCGCAGATCAAATGTAGAAACACAAAGGACTGGAAAAGAGCTGTGGAAACATAAATGGTTGGTATTACAAAAGAGGCCAGAAATACTCTTCTTTTTTTTTTTTTTTTTTTTTTTTTTTCCCCTCCTACTGAGGGATGACAATTGCAAATTCTGCTTGGAACAGAGCTTGCTTCTAGTATAGGATTAAGCAATGCATTGTTGCATTGAGAACAGCACTTCAGAAACTGAAGCATTTTGCCAGTGGATCAGATGGGAATTCTGAAACTTAGACAACTAAGGTCAAAGCCTGCATGGTGCTAAGCACCTATGACAAAAATGCTGTAACTTCAAACTGGAGATCTTCAACATCTGGTGGAAAGTGATCTGAAATTACCCACCACTCTTCAGAATCAGCATAACTATAGTTTTATTTTTAAAGATTGGAGTTCTTAAATTCATGTTAGTAACGCAGTAGTCCTAAAGCCAAACCGTTATGCTTTCAAGTCAATGTGCAAGTATAAAAGAGTAATGAAGTCTTGCCAAATAAAACTGGGGCAAACCCCACCAGACCACTACTGAAGAGGCAGTCTCACTGATAGGTGGGTAGGGCTTACGTTCATAAATTGTGTTGCTGTCCGTAACAGAAATTTTGCCAAAGAAAATTTTCTAAGTAAGTTTGGCTCTCTGAAAACTGGTCATAGGCTGTATTTGCACCTGGATGAATCGGAATAAAGAAGTTGTTTGCAGCATATCCTTGGTGTATGAAATATTATCCCTTGAAAATTACTAGGCATATCAAGCTTTATTCTTGTTGCCTTGTGCAACCAACAGTATTTTGTGCACCTCCAGATTCTCCCATCTCTCTACCAATTTTCCTTCTCTGTTGGTTTTATCTTCTTTTTTACTTCTTCCTTCTCCATCATTGCTGCTTGCATACTTGTTTTCTTTCTAATCTTTGCTTCCCTTTCCATTAGCTCCAGGTCATGTGGCTACCTAAACCAACAAAAATCTGATGTTGATGCCCTTCGCATTGCAATTCAGTGATAACCTTGTCTGTCTTCCTCTGGTTGCCTCTCTTCTTTCAAGCCTTAGTAGCAATTTAGACCAATCTTAAGTTTGGGATGGCTGAAACATCCCACCTGTGAACCACAACTGCTGCGTGGTGCAGCGACTGGCTGTAGAGCAGGCGGGGCTTGCGCTGCTGAAGCATCCTCCTCCTGTGCAGGCTTCAGTCGACTGGTTTTGCTGTCTTTTTTCCAGAATTTGGCCTAACAGTTTCACACTCTTAACTACTTTCTCTAATAATATTAAAATGCTCATTGATAACTATGAGTGAACATTAGTAGATTTTTCCCTCGTGGGAATGTTTCCCATTTTCGTTTGAAGTTGATGATTCACAAATAGCTGGGGGCAGACACTAGTATGTCCTGCACTGGTGCAATGCACAGTGCTCGTGTTCTTGACTTCCACTTGACTGTTGATAAATCCCATTTTCAGTCTGGCCTGTGTGTATTTTTGTTTGTCATTGTGTTTATTTGTCCGTTAGCCTATTGTGACACTGTTTATTTTAAGCAGTAGTTTGCTGAGCTTAAATAACCCAAGTTTTGAACTTTCTGACCAGTATTATTAAACGGTGACAGGATTGGTCAAGGAGAAAAAGACCTGTTCTTGATGAGTTGCCCTAATGCTATTGAACAGGCTAAAATTAGCCCTGGGTAATTATAATTGGCAAAGCCAGCCAAGCTCTCTCTCAAATGAGTGGAAGTCTTAATGCTTTTTTTTTTTTTTTTTTTTTTTTTTTTTTTTTATTATTTGCCTTTCCCTCTAAGTAAAACAAAGCTAATAAAGATTAAGTTAACAACTGCTTTTTCTTGCAGAGTGTGTCTCAGGTAAACAATGAACTTCTGCTAAATTAAGGGGAAATATTCAAGCAGAATAAAATAATAATGATAAAAAACTGGAGTAGCCAGCAAATGCAGCTGAGGCTAAGGAGGGTTGGGTCTAGTCCCACTTCTGATGTTTTGGTTAGTTAAAAGCCGTGATTATGTTCCACGTGAACTGCAACTTCATATACGCACTTTGCATTTATTAACTGTGTTATGAGGATGATACAGAGACAAAACTGTTATGGAGGATTTGGGATGGAACAAGCATGCTAATGAGCCTATGCAAAAATGTATCTATTAGCCAGATGGTGAGTTACGCTGGCGTTAGCTTCTGTTTACCATCTGTTTAATCCTCAGAAAGAGATGGGAAAGGAGCTGGAAGTGGTGCAGAGGAACAGCAAACAGTAATAGTGCAGTAACCTTCACAATATGTCCTGAATGTTGCTTTTCTTAAGTAGAGTGCAATACCCATTTCTTGTATCTGGTGGTGGATACAAAAATGCTGCAAATTCACTAAGTTTTTCGGATGCTCAGTTCTCCTCTACATCCCCAGCATTCCCCTGTTAAAGGAAGGCAAGTGGTCCCTCCTTGTGAGCAAGATACTTAACATGGTCCAAAGCAAGCTACAATTAAAAAAAAGATAAAGGGAGGGGGGGGAAAAAAAAAAAAAAAAAGCTTTAAACTGCTAAATGGTGGGTATCACTGGGAGGAAAAAGAAAAAAAAATAGAAAGATTTTCTTTCTGAATTTAGAAAGACCTTAAGGTCAACTAGCCCAGTCACCTCCTCAAGAGAAATGTTTTTTTGAAAGGCAATTTGCAGTCTTAAGCTTCTCAAATTATGGAGTGACCAAGTCAGGAAAAATAGTTGCTAAAAGTGGTATTGACAGAGGTCTAAAACTGGAAAACAGAAATGATTAACATTATCCTTATGCAAACGCACTTGAATCTTAACAGTTAATTTTTGCTTGTTCACTAGAGGGAAGCAGAGAGAGGGAGCGAGAGCATTTCAGCACAGCTTGTGCTCAGCAGAAATGAGTTCCCTTGCCAGCTTCTGTGTTCTTAGGGACACCTGCTGCCCTTCAGGCTCCTTGGCAGAGCAGAAAGGGGACACTTGATGCTGTAAGTGTAAACCAACAGCCTAAAACTTAATGTGATTGATACCATTCTAAATCATTCCTGGTTACAGCATTGTTCATAATTCTAGTTTTTTAAGCTTATAAATATAAGCATTTTCAAGATGCACATTTTTCAGGAGGACTATATAGTGCATAGGGGACACTGTCAAATTTGTGTAGGCAGATCATTTTAAAATAATCCCTTGACCTTAGAAGCTTATTGCCCTTGTAGGCCGTATTTGTATACATTCCACTGAAATAAACACTTGCAGTCCAAAATTTCCTGCTGCTACCACATTAAATACCTGAAAAAATAAATCCTTATATTGTATACCAGTAATAGACACCTTGTGGCATGTCAACTGTTACTGCCTGAAAATTCAACAGATTTTAGTATGAGTTGCCTGTGCCCTTTCTGGGGTACAGATCTCCAGTGGAATCTGAGGAAGATTTCAGAAAGCTGTGCTGAAGTGTGGCCATCTACCCTTATGGTATTAATAGACAAGCCAAAAATGTTGCCCTATAGCAGCACACCACTGCCATCAATATTTATTGCGGTGTCTGCTCTCTGGCATTTAAGAAAGATTTTAAAGTTACGCAGTTTTATGAGGTGTTGGTAAAAGTTATACTTAACTGTCTGAAGCTGATATTGTTACTATGTTAGAAATCATTTTTTTTTTCCCCACGATAATTCATATTGTGGTTTGTCTTTGTTTGCCCGTGATGTAGAAAAATGGATCAGAAAAAATCTGCAAAATTTTTTTGCCCATCTTTGTTGTATGTGATCCATTGGGCGTATGATAATAAAAAGGGACATTTTATTAAGTAGTAGGACTGTTTGCCAACAACAGGAACCATTTGAAGTATTGCTCATTTCCCAAATAGCACTGAAAGTCCAAACAAACACCTTTTTGTAATCTGTTTACCTTGCGCTTGTAAAAGAATAGCATGGACTGAAAATCTGTGTTCCTGTCCTCCCTTCCCCCTTCCTGTCCCCATACACATGCAAAGATAAGATGTCCCCTCATGTGCCTGCTGCCCCTTGCAAACTTTGAAGTTTTTGTGTGTGCCTTTGTGTCAGCCCTGCATTGCAGATGGGGAGGCGGGGGTCATCTTAGGTGTTACCCAGCTTGATGTTCCGCCCATCAAGCGGTTTCTGTGGGGAAAAAAGAAATATTTGGGAATCCTTTGAATGGCTCATCCCTTTGCATTAAAACCTTTCTCAATTTCTACCTCACTTCTGCTCTGAATTCCACAGAGAGACTGAAATCCATGGAGGGGATTTATAAATGTGCTCCTTATTAAATATTATAAAAAACAAAAAGGAAAACATGTTGATGTAGAGAACCGTCCTCCTTTTTTTGCTGATTCAGATGTTTCATGATTAAACACTTAGAAACCAAAACTGAAATATAAACTCACTTTGTACGCTATATAAGAAATTGAATACGGTCTTTTTCATCAAATTGAATTACCACATGAGCCTTCAAAGAGTTTGGAGGCTTTGGAAGCTTTGTGCAGCAGCACAGCAGACAGATGTCCTGCCTAGGGTTGGAGCTTTATTGAGTTTCACTTGTGTGATGGATCATGTCTGGGCTCTGTTCTTTTATCTCTGTTATAGAAGACATTTTGGACTTTGATTCATACCGGGTAGTGTAAATAATGCAATTGGTTCTGATGTGCTCCGGTGAGACAGAGCCATCAGACAAGCAAAGGCCAGATAATACCTCATCTACCTGAAATCTGGATTGGAATTAGCTGCAAAACCAGATATATTACCCATTTTCAATTAGTTTCTTATCAATTTTTTTTTAATGAATCCTTTTAAGACAACTTTTTAAACCAAATTTCTACCAAATTTCTGCACAATTATGGAATTCATTTATATATATACACACCTCTAGATATTTATCTTTACTGCAAAGCTGCTCAGAAACTGAGATTCAAATAGCAGTTCTGGGACTGTCATTCTGCTGCAGCAGTAATTAGTGCAGTCTTAAGCAATTTCTTACTACTCTTTTCTTCATCACAAGAGGCTCACATCTGCTTTTTCCCCATTGCTTTAAGTCTGTGGCTTTCAGCTCCTCCTCTTTCCCCCCACTTCCAGTCTGCAGATTTCTGTACAGCAATGTGTGGGAGCCTGCTGACAGTGTGCTCGCTTGTCTTCACTGGGGGTGAGAGGAACCCAATACTTTCTATATGCATACTTGATCAAAAAAGTATGTTGAGAAACGTGGGGAATATGAGCAGCTGTGGTGTGTAGGTAATAAGCACTCACTTAGTGGGTGCTCATCTTGAATGGGGTAGGTTTAAGACTTTCCCAGTCCCTGTCTCTGCAGTCATGTGCAGTATTACAGTTAAAAATAACTGGTTTGAAGTTCATACTTATCCAGGATCCTGTTAGCAGTTGTCAAATGTGTATATGTAAAAACCCTTCTATTCCATGCCCCAAAACAACATGAGCACCAGTCTCTCCTAGTTCCAGGACTTTGATATCTTAGCCATTTTGGTGTCTGGAGCTGCAGTGATTCAGGGAATCTGTGTTTGAAATATTACCTCCTGCCTCTGTTTTTGTTTTATGGTCTTTTCTTCCATCCCTTCACCCTGTGCTTTTTGCCCAAATTTGCTAGAAGATAAGCACCAAGTTGCTGCATTTTGAGTCCGGTTATTTTGAGTTCTTAAACCTTTCCAGTAGGCTGAAGCCATCTCCATTTCTTTGGCTCCTGAAGCAGTTTTTCTACACAGAAGTATGTATCACTGTTTAAGGACAACTTTTCACCAGAAAAGGCTGAAGAATACTTTGCCAATGTCATGCATGCCGTGAGAATATCACCTACGTGACATTAGTACCATTGGACACTGATGCTTTAAACTGCACTGCCCCTGTGGTTTGGGATCTCGCTTTCCATAGTGTCAGCCCTCTAGTTTTTCTCCAGCTATTTCCAGCAGATGTTGTCTGAATATGGGGTGAAAAAGGGGCCTCACCTTTGTAATCAAAGGGCAGCTTACTTAGATACACAGATCACTCTACTGTGTGTATTAAATAGAATTTACACAATATCAAAGTACCTAACAGTGATGAAGTAGAAATGTAATGATTTCTCATTATCCCTGCTTATTTATCTCATCTGCTTTTTCCTTCTGTTTTCTCCTTTTTATAGGTCAATGTGTGTATGCTTTTTTTTTGAGGTTGAGCTTGTCTATTTATGTTTAGAAAATGCTAAACATTTTATTGATACTGTCACGTCCTAAGTAATAGTAGTGTGATCCAATGTGCATACCATATGCATACCAGTATTTAAGAATTGTATAAATTTTCTTAACACTGTATTTATAAGCCCCTAGAGTATTTTACATGCATTCAGGCCACTTCAGTTCCTGTGCTTGATATAATTAAACTGGACTGTTGAATTCTTTTATCTAATCAACCTTGATGACCTCTCATTAATAAATAACTTGTCAAATGCTAAATTTCTGCAAGCATGGACTTATTATTCAAGAAGCCAGAGAAAATAATAATTTGGCAGTCACAAAGTCGTTTACAAATTTACAGTTTATGTAAGGATAGCCTAGATTATGGAGAAGTTTCAGTAGACTGAAATGTTTTGAAAGTAGGATGATCATGCAAAACCATGCAGGGATGGCAAGTATGCCCATATGCACATTATTTCCATGAGCCATTCAACTAATTTTTGCCCAGTGCCAAACTTTGAATCACTGTTATTTCCACCTTCCAGTTCTTGATGCTGCAAATGTATGTTAACCAGTTGTTACTGGCTTGTTCTTTAGAAAGACCTTTGCCTTCTCCTCTCCCCGGCGCGTTGGTGACATGTACACACCACACCTTCCTGTGTATCGGTTCATCTGAGATGCGCAAAGCCTGACAAAGAGGCACGGTGGATTTCAGCCTCCTCTGTGATACAGTGATAGAACTGATGCCATTTGTTACATATGCTGGTGCCTGCTCCCAGGATTATCCTCTGTGCAATGGCTGTGCATTTCAAAAGAGGGGGACAGTGGAGGGATATAGCCAGGATTAATCCTGTCGCAAGGGTGCCCGGCTCCTACTGCTGTCTTCACACCAGTGTGAGGCACCAGCTCAGTAATGGTGTCCCTTCTCTTCATCCATTTTTTTTGTTCACCTTTCAAATTGTCTTCTGTAAACTTCCTCCATGGCAAGGTGCAAGTTACATTGGTTTGTAAGGAAGAGGAAAAGAGAGCCTTACCTTTCTCAACCTTACCTACTAGAAGCTAAACGAAGTTATTTTTAAAGGATTTTATATATTTATTTCACAGAGGTGGGATCTTGTGTAAATTAGGTTTAATACACAGACATGCGTATGTGGCCACGTGTGTACTGCCTCATGCCTGAAGTGCATGCCTCTGCTCCAGCTTGCTGCAAGCTCCCTTTATTTAGATTCCTTGTTATGCTGTGACTGAGTAATCTTACTAAAAATTATCCAAAGCACTGCACTTTAAAATAGTCCCATTGCATTGCATCAGGTGAATGTAGATATCCCCTGCATATGGGAATCCTAGGGAAACTAGAATGATGTACTTCGTCCTTGTGGCATCTAGAAACTGACTTTGGACACTTAATTGATGTTGATAGCGTAACAGCTTATTTAAATTCTTAATCTTTGAGCATTTTAATAAAAACTGCATATACTGTGATCTATGAGTGCCTTTATTATTCACTATTAAGACCTTTTTCTGTCTCTCTCCCACTTATGTTTTCAGTTAAGAAGAAATGTGAGTTTTAAATCTAGTAAGTGACTGACTTCATATAGTCTACATAAATGAGAGTTATGAAAGCACAGTGTGTTTAGTGAGGGAAGGCCCATGCTGACCTTGCCTCCCTGAGAACAAGGAGCATTTTGAATGCCATTCCACAATCTTTCATTTTTATTGGATATTTGGAATATCTTCATTGAGAAGTTACTGGCCTTTGTTACAGATTTTAAGGGTATGACCCATGAGGTATGGAGGAAGCATGGATTGTCCGCAGGGTGCCTGGAGGTTTTAATAATTTAAAATGTTTAATATATCTGAGCTGTCAGGAATGTCCAGAGAAGGGAGTGCAGGGGAAGACACCCTCACCAGTAGTGCTTTCTGTGCAGCAGTGGAAGCCCTTATTCAGTGGGTATGAGAGAATATTTTGACTATTTTAATTTTTTAATCTCCCTTGTACTTATGGGGGAAGTGTATTTGGCACATTATAAGCACGGATTTTCTCAGTAGGAAAAACAAGACAGCATCAAATGAAGCTGCACAACAGACTCCAATCCCTGGGGTTAGATCAGGAAAGTCCCCTTTATAGCTAAGAGGAAAGGGGGTATTTAGGTGCAGCCTTGCCTGCTTTGTCTGGGTTGAGCATGCAAACCCGTGGGATTAGCAGATGCAGTTTAAGTGGCTTCACGCTGGAAGTGGGACAATACTTTGCTGGTGCATAACTTGTGTCCGTTGACCTGTTCGCTGGTGCCTCAGTGCTAATGCCCAGACAGAGGAGTCAGCAGTCACTTTCACTGCGTCTGCTTTGCAGGAACAGTCAGGGGAATAAAGCAAATGCCCAGTGGAGATTAAATCTACACACACTGAGTCGTCATTCGCAAAGTCCAAACGGTGGTGGTAGAAACAGGAGGGGAAATGACAGGTTTTTACAGAGTTACTCGACCTCTTTTGCTGAGGAAAAAGACAAAATGCAATCTCAGGAAGTTTGTCTGTCACTGGAGGGCTTCTCATTCTTGTACGAATCTGGTTGATTAATAGGTGATGCAGGCAGCAACAGCTTTCTGGTGCACCTTCTGTCTGCCGAAGCCCTGACGTGTGAGTACGCAATATGCAGAGCTTCCACATCGGCTCTGGATTTCAGCCGTAATTTGTTTTTGCTGTCTCAAAGTAAAGCTAAGTACGTTAATAATTTTATTTTTTCCTGAGTGTTTCTGAATCCAGCCATCATTTATCTTAATGATTTGTCTAACCTCCAGTAAGTTTTTGAATAACTGTGTAGGCTAGAGAAGCCTCAAGAGAAGTAAGGCAGTTAACTTCATTGAAAAGTTGTGGAGTTTGAACACATGAGTTATTTATGCTCTTTTGAAAGTCTAATTGGTAGTACTACTTGTTATTTTTCTCTTTTCAAAAGAAGCACAGAGTAGCTCTGGTAAGTTTTATGTGTTTGGGGTTTTTGTGCAAGATTCTGTATTGCGTGCATCTCTTTGGGTCTGCTGCTCTGGCTCTACGCTGCAACAAAGAATATGCTTAATAATGTTAATTCCATGTTTTGATCGGAAATCTTTCTTTTTTTTTTTTTGTTTTTTGTTTCCAAATCAGAATGAGCGCCTTCCTGTGTTTCTTTGTAGTCCTCTTGTAGCATTATAGGCTCCTTTGTTCTTTTCTGTTCTCGCTGGGGAACTACCCCAGTTTCACCAGAAGGCAGACCGCTTGCCAAGCCACCTCCTCCTGAGCCAAGCTCCAGCACTGCAGACCAGCTTTGGGTGTGAGATGAAGGAGCTGCTCTGCAACAGCAGGCAGAGGCATAGCAAGCCGCAGGAGCAATAATGAACTCTTTAAGACTGTGTTTAAAAATCTGCTATTTGAATGTGCCAACAGACGGGATGTGTCCAGAGAAGAAGCCATTTAAAAAAAATATTTTATTATCTACATTGTCCTTGGCCTTAGCAGATCTTGCTGTAGAGACCGTTTTCAGATATTACCTGGTGACAGTATTGTTGACTTTTAAGAATAACTCCAGTGAGGCTAGGGGAAAAATTGTAGTGGTGGGTAAATCATGCTTTTTTTTTTTTTTTAGTGTTTTTTTTTATAGTAGTGAGTCCCCTCAGCCTTCCTGCTCTCTCCTCAGCCTTCCTGCTCCCTCCTCAGCCTTCCTGCTCCCTCCTCAGCCTTCCTGCTCCCTCTTCAGCGCTGCTCAGGCATCCCTAGGCACCACTGGCAGCAGCGGCAGAGACGAGCAATGGCTCCCGCGTGCAAAGGGGATGCGGCAGGGCCTTTGATCGCAGTCTGGAGGGCATAAGGAAAACATTGAGGAGAAGTATCCAAACAAGGACTTGAAAGAGGTTGCTGGCAATAAAAAAGAGGTGAGGAGAAGAATTGGAAGAGAATTTCCTCAGAAAAAGAAAGAAACTCAGCCAACTCTGAGCTTAATGTGAGCTTTCCATCTGCAGGTTTTCCTTCTGATTGCGAGGAGGAGATTAGAAAGGAATCAGTGAGTGAGTGTGCATGTGTTTTTTGAGGGAGAGACAAAAATAGAGAGGAATACAACCTGTTTTGTTCTTCCTTGTGTGGAATTTTCTTTGCTCAGACCAATAAAATACTGTGGAACGCTGTTCAGTGTCATTAGTGCTCTGTGCCTCCAGTAAACCCTCGGCTCATTCAGCAAGTCTAATCCACTCTTTTTCAGACTTTAGGCATTCTCACATTTGTGTTCTTAGGAGCTGACCATTCTTCTTGAACAAGCATTGTTTATAACTATTTACATGCACTTTTATTTCTAATGCAAAAGATTAAAACTTACTTGTAAATAAAGTAATAACTTTTTAATTTCTTTTAATTACAACTCAGTATTTCCTATAATTTGTACAAGGCTTATAGGAAACAAATACTTGTATCTGTTGCATATACGAGTATGAGAAACAATTCAAAAAGTTCAGACAATGGTGTACAACAGCTGCTTTTTGGAGAGGAAAGCCTCTGATTAATTGATATTTTAGAATAAGTCTTTCAAGAAAGCACAAGTCTTGAAGATAAAGCAAAGTGCTTTGTACTTCTTTGGAAGTGTTAGACCAGATTTAGTGATCTCATATGATGACTGCTTGGAGGGCTGGGGCTATATGTCTGTGTCTGTAGCTATATAGTGATAGTGATTAATATAACTTCAACAGTGGAATTCAGTAAAAGTTCCTGATGCAATTGTTAAAGATACGTTAACATAGTATATAGGGACATATTCAGCAAAGATTAAAGGTCTTTCTCTACTCTACTCTTGAAGTGCTTTTAAGTTTCAGAAAGTACTTCATGATTGGGTTGATATCTAGTTCATGTTATTAATTACTTAATTGGAATATAAATACTAGCTATTCATGTTTACATCTTGCTGACTTGGTATTGCAAAACAGTTTCAGAAAAACGTCCCTTAAGAAGGAGAGGAAAATAACCGTATTGGTTCAATTGTGTGCATTGACTGTAGCAGCCTCTTGTAGTCTATGCCAACAGCCCCCTCCACATAGGCTGCTGCTTCTCTTGTCTCCAGGAAAGGGGAAAATAGCTTTGGATAATTGATTAAAAAAATGAAAAATCTTCACGTAAAAAGGCTCCCTAGCACTGGCACAGCTTTTTCAGATGTGCTTCGGAAATATTCTAGAAGTATCACCAACGGTCTATATTTTGTCACAGTTAACTGAAGCCGGTAGTTTGAGATCCTAGTTGTGCTTTTACTGATGACAGTAACAGTGCTGATAGTAAAGATAGTAAAAATTTTATCAGGTAAGTCCAATTTAGCAAGTCTTTAAGAACATCAGTTTTAGTCTCTTCTACTACTTTTCTTTAAAGCTAAGAAAACAATTTTAAACAACCCACTGAATTGGGATTTTGGATGTTTTACTTTCAAAGTTGGACATCCAGTGTTTAGTGCTCATCTTGTGTACCAAATGTTATCAGTTTCTACGAATCACAAAGACTAGCAATTATTCTGTTACTTTCTGAGAAAAAAGAACATAGTGTGAAAATATTTGAAATACTGCAAAAATAATAATTAAAAAATCATTTACATTTGATTATGTCTTATCTGATGCTAGTCTGCCAATAGGCTAAAATCATGTAGCAGAAGCTGGGGTTGCATGAAGTGTTCACCTATGTGAGGTAAAAGCATACTTAAATTAAAAACATTAAAGAATTTTGAGTGTCAGGGACCAAGTGGTTGAAACCTCTCCAAATTTGAGCTCTTAAGACCTCTCTGAATTAAGTTCTCATCATTAATCCCTGGGGCTGGTGAGAGTTTTATCAGTGATTTTTAGGGATCTTTGACACCCTTGGTGTCCTGTGGTGTAGCTGCTTGATGCTGAGCATTTCAGGAGAGCAGAGTTGCAATGATGTGAGTGGTTCCTTGGAAGAGACCCTAACATTATCTGTGTTAATAAGCAAGATTCACTCTGCTGTCACAAGAAAGGAGAATTTTCTACCCTTTTGACTTTGGATTGTGGCAAAAAAATACATGTTTTGATTGAGAACACTAGGAGGTGAATGCCATTTACTGGATAAAATTACACCTTGCATCTGCCTGTTCAAATATTATAGACATTTTAATTTCCTGAGTCAAATTGCCTGGACCAGACTCCGAGTCTGACAGGTGACATAAATGGAGCTGAGCCAGTCGGTGTCTTTTGAGGATTGATCCTCTATATTTGTCTGTCTTTTAACATAGAAAATAGAGCTGTGCATAAATGGTATTTTCCATTGTTTCTAACAGTGTACTTTAATTACTGTAGCTGTTTGTGTCTCTATTTTCCAGTTCTAGGGTTCTTATTTGTTGTGTTTATGTGTGTATTTAATATACGGATACAAATATTTGTAATTTATTAAGCTTTAGATTTGAAAAATGTTTGTAAATAAAGTTAAGTAGGTGTAAAAGATTGCAGTATAAAATACATTAAAAAGGAGTAAAATATATTAACATCCTACAGTGAGCTTATGCCTCATTGATGCAGTTCCTGAGGCTCAGTGGACCTGCAGTGATTCCTCACTTGCATTAGGGGTATAGAAAGTCTACCAGCAGAGTAAAGGAGATTAAACAGGAGATGAAGCTAGAACTCATTTTATTTTGTAACAATGTTTTTTAGCAAAAGCCTGCTTTCATCTGTACTTTGGACAAAACTTGCTTGATGTCTCCTTCCCTATGATTTGCTTTTAATAAGATGCAGATAAAATTGTTGCAAATAACTCAATGCATACCATTGGATGGAGGAAATGCTTCCTAGCTTTTTTTTTTTTTTTTTAATTCCTTCAGACAAGACTATTCACTTATAAATTTGTGGAATTAGTTTGGGTTTGTTTTGTTTTGTTTTGTTTTTAAGGTGTTTTATAAAACAAATGCCAGCAGAAAATGAAAGCAAGTGCTCTTTCTTCTTGGGTCGATGTTGGAAACCACTAGGTTTGCATCATCACTGTTCCCTCTCCCTCTCTTGAAGAATATTTCATTATTTGGTGCAGCGTGTATTTAGTACTCCAAGAGACCTTGTCTCAGTATTTCCCACAGCGTGTTGGTGAAACCTTGGTCTGGTTGGTTTGGGCTGTGGGTTCAGGCTGGACCTAGCAGAGGGAGGATATTCGAACCCATCTCTCCTGCCTTCTGCACCGCTTGTGGCCTGGGGATTTGTGGTAGCGGAAGGCCATCGTTTCAGGTGAAATAGCTGGTGTGCACAGAGAAAAGGCTGATGTAAGCTCCTCCTCTCTCCTCTTGTTTCATGGCTGCTGGCTTAGACTCATCCCCACTGAATATGCTGGTGTCTGCAGGTTCTACCCTTCACACGCTGGGTTTCCACCTTCACTGTAGTGACCTTAGGCATCTTCAGTAGGTGTGGAGAAGCCACATGCAGTCATGCCCAGTACTGGGATCTCATCCTTCTTTGAAGCTAAATGTAGGCCTAATAGGCACTATGTAATTGTGGTTTTCCCAGCAAATGAAGGAGCAGATCTGGACTTCACCTGAAGAAGCCTGCATGAGTTTCTTGTATTTATTGAGTTGAATGGTGAGATTTAAAAAAAAAAAAAAACCAACAACAGGCAACCAACACGCTATTTACTGTTAATTGATTAGTTATTATAATAGCTAATATTTTTGTAAGTTGTTTTTGATGTTTGAGTTTCATGGTAGTTCCGTATTTTAAAAAACCTTATTATTCGGCAGCCGAGTTGCATATGATAAAGGGTTTGTGGTTGGCTGCCATGCAAAAAGGGTTGTTAATAAACCATATTCTCTGTCGAGTGTAATTTGAGTATGTGATGAATTAGTTTGCATGGTGACGAAAACTGAGTTACGTACACACCTAGGCATGTGAACAGAAGGTGAAAAAATTGATAATTTTGGAAAGTGTTTTATTGATTTTTCTTCATATTTAGATGGGAATTTTAGTTTGATTTTAAAATCAATGTCAATAAATTACATATCCAACACAAAAATTGAAATTCAGGGATGAAGGCAAGAATTGTTATTTTGATATGACTGCATTGCCTCACTAGTCCTCTTACAGATTATGTCCACTAGTAAAACTAAGGGGCTTATTGGAGACAGAGGCAGTGAGCAATGAAATACTAAACAATTTTACTTTCCTCTTCTTATATAATTTTGTAGATACATATCTCATTTTTAGTAGAAATTTAAAAATCTCAGTTCAATTAACCAATTATATGCTTTTGCTCAGAAAATTCATTTAAAGATCTGCAGTAAAAAAACTAATGTTTTATGTTTATGAGATTATTAATGAATATTCTCAGTGACCTAGAAAAGAACGCAAGCAGTTAGTTTTTGTGGCTAAAGTAGCTGAGGCCCTCAGTTTCATTCTACATTTAGTAATATATATTTTTAAAAAATTGAGTTTCCCACAAGTTAGTTATTATATAGCACACATTAATTTTGTGTGAGCATGGATAAATAACACTAACATTTGTTTCAGATGTTAAAATAACTAAAGTTTAAAATACGGACGAGGTGCAGCTATTGTGAGTTGACTCTGTTTGGGGGTGCATGGGCATCCCACGGGATTTAAGTTGTTTGCTGGAGTCTGCATGTCTTGGAGCACAGCTGATCAGCAGATGACTATTTACTGTAAGCATGTGTATGGGTAATTAAGGTTAATGCACACGGAACTTTTCCTAGAAACATAAGGAGTCACCTATCAAGTTTTAGTGCCTAGAAGGTTAGGTAGTTCCAGATAATGAGCGAATTATGTCTGTCCTACAACTTAAGTAGGTTTTAAGTTTCACCTTCATATTTTATTTCCTTGGCACTTTGTCTTTCTCCTACCTCCGGGCTCCCAAGGGAGCTCTTAGCACGTGTTGACTTTGTGGCTTCCCTCTCTCATCAGCAGGTTACCAGTCATCACTCACAGCTCGCCGAAATACCTGTGTACTTCAGCTGGTGCTGTCTATGCTGTCTAGAGTTCTCTTTTTTTCTTTTTTTTTTTTTTTTTTTTTTTTTTT